>JANQBM010658228.1:0-15481 GCA_025594535.1 Erythroxylum domingense | reverse complement strand
TCAAAATACTGAAGTATGTTTAGTGGAATAACACCAGTTCATATTATTTAAGAGTACACACACTGTACCCGCCCCACTTTTTTCACTCAATATTTCTCATTTCATTTGAGATAGATATTATTTTTGGTGGAGATGTATAGCAATGTCTTATGAGTCCAATGGTTCAAAAATCAAGTTATTTGGGTGTCTAGAGAAGAAATTATGGCCAAAAGAATCAAACATATTTTTGTCTTCAATCATGCTGAACTTGTCTCGGAACAAATGAGATAACTTCTACTAGAGATATTGGATTGAGATCATATCATGACACTTTCAAAGGGAACTTCAAGATTTACAACTTTCTTGAAGACTTCAAAGACAGATTCTATCTTCTGAGGGGTCAAAAATGGGACCGAAGATAGGTGATGAACAATAACCCAGAAGGAGTTTATGAATAGTAACACAGAAGGTATTTTTACAATAAGCATAACTTTTCCTATGGATGTCTGATTTAGGTGTTCTTTAGATGGTTCAAAATAAAAATTCAAGAGATACAACTTTCATGAAGACCTCAAAGACCAATTCTATCTTCTTAGGAGTCAAAAATCAAACAGAATATAGGTATAGACGAAAAATAGAAGAAGCAAAACACAGAAGAAGATGACGTCAGCACAGAAGAAACATAGAAGAAGATGACGTCATCATCGAAGAAGTTCGTGAACAGTAACACATAAGGAGTTCATGAACAGTAACATAGAAGGAGTTCATGAACAGTAACAGAGAGGAAGTTCATTACTGTTCATGAAAAGTAACATAGAAGGAGTTCATGAACAGTAACATAGAAGGAGTTCATGAACAGTAACAGAGAGGAAGTTCATGAACAGTAACATAGAGGAAGTTCATGAACAGTAACATAGAGGAAGTTCATGAACAGTAATACAAACGAAGTTCATGAACAGTGATACAGATGAAGTTCATGAACAATGACAGAGAGAAAGTTCATGAACAATGACATAGAGAAAGTTCATGAGCATTGACAAAGACGAAGTCTGTGAATAAT
Source organism: Erythroxylum domingense (assembly GCA_025594535.1). NCBI lineage: Eukaryota > Viridiplantae > Streptophyta > Magnoliopsida > Malpighiales > Erythroxylaceae > Erythroxylum > Erythroxylum domingense. The sequence goes on along the minus strand of JANQBM010658228.1, from coordinate 14,442 downwards.
AACACAGACGATACTATGTGAACAATAACACAGACGATATTCTTCAGCTCATATAACTTCTTAACTCCTTATTATAATCCTTGGCCTATGATCTATCCTCTGTGTTCTATCCTATATAGTTGACTTTTATCTTCTGTGTTGACCACTTATTGTTTGTGGTCTATCCTCTATGTTTTTTTTATCTTCTATGTGATGACGCGTCCTTTGTGTTCTGACGTCACCACAGACGATACTTCTATGCTCTACTCATCCTTTCCTCTATTTTTTATCTTCTATTTGTTGACGTGTCTTCTGTGTTTTGACGTCATCACAAACGATACTTCTATTCTCTACTCATCATTTCCTCTATATTCTATCTTCTATGTGATGACGTGTCCTCTGTGTTCTGACGTCATCACAAATGATACTTCTATTCTCTACTCATCCTTTCCTCTATGTTCTGACGTCATCATAGAGGATACTTCTACTCTTTATTCCTCCTTTCCTCTGTGTTATGACGTCAGCACAGAGGATACTTCTCCTTTCTATTCCTTTAAACTTTTCAACATCTTCACTTGTAAAGATCCTAAATTTCGAATCCAATGTCCAAAAATTTCATGCTATATATCATTGGAAAGCTAGAAAAATAATCTACAATTTCTAATAAGGCAAATTCATCCAGTTCAGCCTAGATAAATCCAGATTTTTCCCATAATTCCAAAGACGAATTTTACATTCATCCACCAATATACTGCACTCTGTTCTCAACTTCATGAAATTTTGAGACTCTTAGAGACAGAATTGAAATTTGATTTCTTTATAAGAAATGTAGCCATCTATTTCTATTATAATCCAAGTAAATAATCATCACATTTGGATAACTAGAAAAAAAGTTATGGCTACTAGACTAAAGCATAGTCAGTGAACATTTTCCAGATCACTACCACTTTTGTTTCTAAATCTTTCCTTATCATAACTCTTGCTAAGATCATCTTCCCTACTTCATTTTCAACTCCATATCATCTATAAAGATATTATAGTCCATGATTAATCATGATCATTAATAACAAAACATACATATATATATACATACGTGTTATTCATCACTTTCATCCTAATTCTTCCCATTTCATAGTTTCTCACTACCAAAATCACCAAAGCAAAACATGAACCTATCCACACTTCTCATCTACTGCTTGAAATTTTCCAAGAAAAGTTTCAGGGTCTAACAATCCTCCCCCTTAAAGAATTTCTTCCTAGAAATTCTTACCTGAGTGATCAAACAAATGGATGTAACGCTATCTTATGTTTTCCTCAGTCTCCTTAATAACTTCTTCACTTAAATAAATTTCTTGCAAGTGGTTATAGTCAAAAGACTCACTCGGTCTTTCAATAACTGATTAAATCATTCACCCTTTTAACGAGTTCTTCATTATGATTCAGATTACTTAAACTTTTCACATACGTGTTATTCATCACTTTCACCCTAATTCTTCCCATTTCATAGTCTCTCACTACCAAAATCACCAAAGCAAAACATGAACCTATCCACACTTCACATGTACTGCTCGAAATTTTCTAAGAAAAGTTTCAGGGTCTAACATAGGAAGTGTAAAACTCCGGTATGTTGGACTGAGTTGAGTGAAAACAAGATTATCGGGTAGAAATTGTGAAAGATACTGAAGAAAAGATTCAGATTATTCAGCAAAGGATGAAAGCTGCCAGTGATAGGCAGAAGTCTTATGCTGACCTAAAAAGGAGAGATATTGAGTATCAAGTAGGTGAGAAGGTATTCTTGAAGGTGTCACCATAGAAACACATACTTCGGTTTGGAAAGAAGGGTAAGCTTAGTCCGCGATTCATTGGTCTTTATGAAGTTCTGAAAAGAATTGGACCAGTAGCTTATCAGTTGGCTCTGCTTGAAGAATTGGCTAGGCTACATAATGTGTTTCATGTTTCAATGCTAAGAAGATATCGGTCTGATGCTTCACACAAGATTCCTGTGCAAGAAATTTAGGTACAACCGGATTTGTATTATGAAGAAGGGCCAGTTTCGATATTAGCCAGAGAAGTCAAACAGCTCAGGAACAAATCAATGCCTTTGGTAAAAGTACTTTGGCAACATCATGGACTTGCGGAAGCAACATGGGAACCTGAAGAAACCATGAAAGCTCAATATCCGCAACTATTCGGATCAGGTATGAATTTCAATGATGAAATTTCCTAAGAAGGGAAGAATTGTAACACCCAATAGTAGGGGTTAGAATATTAAGAAAATTCAATACATTTTATGCTTTGCATATTTGAATATTTGCTTATTGTCTATAAGCATTCTGGACACATATAACATGCATTCATGACATTTTTCGGGTAAAATGGAATTATGAAATGTGAATAAATTATGGAAATTTTATTCGAAGACTATTAGTATTATTTTGGAATTTTTGGTAAATTTTTAGAAAAATATAGAAAGTTGGACCAATCCTAGTGTGACATGTGGACCAATTAAAGATTGAAATGTGGCGTCATTCATTGTGTGATAAATGGCTAGACATGTTGGTGACATGTGGTAGGTTGCATTAAGAACAAATGGATCACATGCATAGAGCCATGTGTCAAATTGGCAGTAACCCACATAGGCACATGTTTAGGTAAGGAAATTTCTGCAGTTCCATGTTCTTCATTTGGGATTGTTCTTCATCCACCAAGAACTTGATTGCTAGAATTTGAGCTGAAGCAAGGTAAGTGAAATATTAAGTTCTAAGCTCTGTGAATGATTCTGATGTTGTGATAGTGTTGGGATTAAATAAATGCATGAGTTGTATGTAAAGTTAATTCAGTAACACTGATAGAGAGATGAGTTGACATTATTGAGCAGTGGAAGTGAATTACTGATTATATGGAGTTGTGCAGAAATCGTTTATAGGATTTGGTGAGATCTTAGTATAGAAAGGAGTTAAATGAAGTGAAAGCATAGAGAATAGTAAAAAGAAAAAGCATCAGATGAAAGATGAAAGATGGAAAGAAAATACAATAGTGAGAGAAAGCTTGTGTAAGGAATCAGTTTTTAGTGTTTAAATATAGATGTGATTTATTTGAGTTGTGCTGGGCTGAAATGGAAGTAGAAGAATTGATTTAAGTGTGTTATGTGTTCATTGAATAAGAGGGAAGTGAGAAAAGCTGGGAAAAGAATGAGGGGAAGAAGATGTTTTAAACACCGTAAAATTCGCCGCGGCCAACTCTTTTAGTTCGCTGCGGCCAACTCTTTTAGTTCACTACGGCGAACTCAAACGAATTGTTTTCTGTAAAGGTTCACTGCAGCGAACTCAAGAGTTTGCCGCGGAAAAATTTTGTAAAAAGGTCAAAGAATTCTGCTATCTGGAAAGTTCGTCGCGGCGAAGTTTCCTAACAACTTGCTTATACTTTGGTATTTTAGGCATAACTTTCTCTGTAGTTATCTGAATGGAGTAATTTTTTTGGAGTAAACTAGAGACATAAGGCTACAAATTGTATGAAGAGATTAGAATCTAATTATGCCTCTAAGAATTTCATAATTTGATTGGGAATTGAGATAGGAATTTTGATGAAGTTCAAGAACATCTTGACATCTTTTGAGTATAACGTTTAGTATACTAAACCAAATTGGACGAGCTTGGTATCATTGGAAACCTAAGACAAAGAGGGACCAATTTCTAGAAGGAAGTATTACCTAATTACCTCAACTACTTGATGAGAATAATTGAGCAATGTGGACTCGAAATTTGAGTGTAAAATAAATCTGGATTGAGGAATTGAGTTTGGTTTCACATGAATGATAATGTGATAAGATTAAGGATAAGAAAACCCAGAATTTGTCATAAACATGCATCATACATATTCATCATACATGAATGTGCATAATTGAATTCATGATTGTGCACAATAATAATATGTGTTTGTATTAAATGTTTTAGAGGAACCCATCGAGCGACCGATTCCAGATATTGCCGGGACATCGAGACAATAAGCAATAAGGGAGATTTTGTAAGTAATCTTAGATGGTAATCTTTGTAAGTAATTTCATAGGGTAAATTTTGTAAGTAATTTAAATGGTCTTGTCTGTAAGCATTGTCCTGTTGAATAATTGTGGGTAACTCAGTAAGAAATCTAGTGAAAAATTTTGGGATAGTTTTTCTTTGACTATTTGTTTGCTATTTGACTTTAATCTGTTGAATGATTTGCAAAGCTGTTAGATTAATATGTTTGAATTTTGGCATGAAAGAAATGATTGCCCAATTATGTTGAACATGATATGAATTTGTTTGGTTTTAAAACTGTCAAGTCCTAATCGTGGGTAAGTAGGCATGCCTAGAAGGGTCTGCAGCTGCTTTTGTGACACTTCAGTGTCTTTTGTTACTGACACTTCAGTGTCTTCTGTTATTGACACTTTGGTGTCTTCTGTTATTGACACTTTAGTGTCTTCTGATATTAACACTTAGGTGTTGATACTTCGGTCTCTTCTGTGACACTTCGATGTCGAGACTTCGGTATCTTCTGTATAAGTCCTGTTACCCACTTCTGTTGATGGATTAGCAGTTTTCTAGTTTTGTAATTCTGATATATATGTTTGATTATGACATAAACATTATTGTTCTGATTCTGAAGGGTTTATACCTTCTTGTGATATTCAGTTCTGTTAATTATAAGATCTGTTCTGAAATACATTATGTCTGATCTATTGTTTAGTGAATGTGTATGATATTGTATGACTCAGTATGATAAGTTTTCAGTTATCCATATATTAGTTATTACTCACTAAGCTATATGCTTAACACAGAGGATTTGCCCCGTGTAGGTTCTGAAAGAGGAACGTAGGAATTGGGACAAGACAGCCGCGATGGACAAAGGAGTCTGATTTTTGTTTTGTTCATATGTATTTTCAGATTGTTTTTGTACTTGTATTTAATGTATATGAATCTTGAATTGTTTTTGGATGGGTTGTAATAACCTTAATTCAGGCTGGTTTATGAAATTATGACATGTTTTGTATGTTTTGGAAATGTTTATTTTTGGATGCTATGCTTCTGTGAAATTGTGATGAATGTTTCGTATGTTTTGGTTTTGTCTCAATTCTGTATGCATGTATGTTATGTTGTCTGCGTGGCACCCCTGTATCCATCCAGGTGGTATTAGGGCGTCCACATTTATCTTACTTATTGTCATTAAAGTTTAAGAGACATTAGTCAACTCAAAATGTATTATATTTTTTCATTTATATGACATTGGCATATCTCTAGAACTTTACACCAAATCCTCATTAGGGATTAATAATAATATTGCATAATGAACATATTTTTTTAAATTGATTCTTACTATTACATATCTAATATGAATCTTGTTAATTGATTTACTTAGAAATTTCAAAGGAAAGTTATTGTACTAGGCTTAGCTATAAAATAAATAACTATTGCACCAAACTATATCTCACATTGCATTTTTGTTATATAAATCCATTTTATAATATAATCTAGTTATAAAGTATTTACTAGAGAATCTCATTCCCTATAATATAATCTAGTTATAAAGTATTGACTAGAGAATCTCATTCCCGATAGATAACTAAAAAAAATTAAATTTTACCATATCAATCTCTTCAAAGTACTTTAACATTCTTACTAAATTTCTACTCAAATTTAAACAATTTGAACCTTTTTAACTCTTAAATCAATATTTCATTTAATACATATGATGATATCATATAAAGTCATTAATAAATATAAAAAAATGCAAGTATTCTTTCTTTTATGAGTTGTTATTACATCCAATACATCATATGTATAAATTTAATAATTTATAATACCATCGTTATTCTTTCACTAAAGGTTGATTTAGTTATTTTTCAACTTAACAAGTTTCAGATGATTCATAATCAAGAGGATAAATAAATCATTGTATTTAAGTTTATGATTTTCATTATGTTGATTTAACCAACATGAGATAACAGGATAGCTTTAGTTATCTAACATTTTATTCTTTCCACTCATGTTAAACATAAGTCACTCTAATCCATCATATACAAACCATTTATATAAACTTAAATCAATTAATTTTACTCAATAAGAAATTTATTATAATGCCTTAAACATTATAATAATTTTAATTGAAATTTAGTAACAAAAACTTTAAAGCATAAATTAGAAATGTGTGTGTGTGTGTGTGTGTGTGTGTGTGTGTGTGTGTGTGTGTAATCCCTATCACATTATGTATTGATAAGAAAAATCATGTAATATTTTTAATGACAACTATTATCACATCTAAGATGATTCTTTCAATTTTAGTCCCTATTTATGCTTTTAATAGGTTAAATTGAGCAGAATAATTCCATGAAGGTACTATACCTTCTAACTCTACTTCATGCAACCTTTTACATCGTGCTCTCATGGTGTTGACTTACATCTTGAATGATGTCATTAAAGTTTATGAGAAGTTAGTCAAATCAAAATGTCATTACATCTTATCTTTATATGATATTGACATATCTCTAAAACTTTACACCAAATCCTCGACATAGACTAATAGCAATATAATAAACATACAACTTCTTTTTATCCTTTATCATGGATGATAATTAGTGTTGGTCTTTCCACCTTGCAAGAGAATTAGATGATTTTGTAGGTAATATGCTAAGCTACTATCCTAATCAATCTAAAGCATATTGTATCCAATTAATGGAGGAAAAATCTTTGAATTTTTCTATTACTTCTAGTTAGAAACTTCTTTTGGTACCTCCTATAATCAATAAATGGTTCAAGATTGTTTGTGACTATGATATTGACCTATCTTATTCAATTATTTTTTGGCTTACACACTTTAAAATATTAGAACAAAAGACATGCTTAAATTTACTATTGCTAGCTCTAGACGTGATTTATGTGCAACTATATAAGAAGAACATAATCACATATTTCTTAGATGAGAATACTCTTCATATATACGGAATCATATGCTCAACCTATTCAATTTTCAATACATTAGTCTAAAATTGTTTTGAACGTTTATATAGGCCTTAAAATTTTACATGCAATGTAAAAAAGACATAAAATTATTAAAAATGGGGTTTAGAATGTTGGCGTACCTGACTGAGGAGATAGAAATCACATAATCTTTACAATTCTACGCCTAGCTACTAGAAAGAACCTAGTGAAACTCATGCTTAAGATTAGGATGGCTACTTTGGCCAAAGAACTCACTTTTAATTTATCACCAAAATTATGTTTTATGTTATCCTTTTGACCTAGTCCTATGCTACTCCTAATGGTTTTTATGTTTTGGAGTTGTGCACATAGATTTTTAGTTTGATGTCTGGACATATGTTTGAACTCTTTAAATACAAGATTTAACTAATTTTACTTCAATAAAATATCTTACATTTCAAGAAAAAAACTTCTTTTTATCCTTTTAAGAACTCTTCTTAAACTTAATCTATTTCTAAGAAAATTGGCTCATTAATACTTAGTATTGAATATATTAAGCTAAGGTAATTTCTACTTAGAATAAAATAAATGTAAGAAAGCAAGTAATTGATTATATGTCATGATAACTAAACAAGGTTAAAACTTTAATCATTTATTTAGTTACTCCTATTATTTTCTTCAAAATAATACCTCTCACTACTATTTGAAAAATTACTTTGATCTTTTTAGTGAGCTAGGATCCCATTCAAATTTAGTTGATATTAATCTTGCTCAATAAACCATCTAAACTTAAATTAGGTAAATAGAAACGTTATCAATCACATCCTATATGCCTCCCAAATTTGTTAGGTGACAAATCTTGTAACACCCCCTATATGGAACCTGCAACCACCCACATACATGACAACCAAATTCCTGTAAAAACAATCACGACATACATTTCTATTTATTTATAGGGACTATCATCACACATTTTTCTATTCAATGCTACACATATCCATAGTACAAAATTTCATATCATTTAACGTTATCATTGAAAAGTAGTATTACATATTTATATTTACTTGTTAATCTGAAAGGAAAATAAATAATTTTCTTTATTACATATACAACCATTCTTTAATTAAAAGACACATCCAAAGGTACTTTTACTCCTAGCTACTGGCCTTGGTCCCTGCAAATGTTCCCTGTATCTCACTCTTATGACCTAGACCTACACGAATTAACACCTATGCCAAGCTTCAAAGTTTAGTGTGGAAAATACTTAGTTTGGATGACTACTCACAACAGTTATCCACCAAGCACACAGATTCAGAAATATCACAACTCACATATCATAAATTCACATTCATGAACCAAATGTTGATATTTAAAGCATACGTAAACAATGATGGCATACCTAAGCAAAGTACATAATGCAAATATTCTTCAACATATTATCCATATACCAAAAATGCACATTTATAAGCCAAATATTGATATTCAACGCTCACTGATACAAATTATCAGTACAAATGCAAATTCTCATCAATACCAATTATTTGTATTATTGTGTTGTATTTCTTATATATAACCCTTTACTTTACTTTCTGTGTTAGGCTTGCAAATTTTCGTAGGTGTGGATAACGAGAGCTATGGATATCCAAAGATATCAAAACTATGAATACCTAAAGGCATCAAACTGTGGAGACATTATAATCTAGAAATGAAGACACAATTGGTGTCAAACTATAGCAGTTGCACTTTAACCCTATAGGCATGCCTATCTATCTACTACCAACACAATAAAGCAGCACTATAACATTTCCTTTAGCCATTTCCCAATTTTATAATTCATATATTGACAAGGTATATGTTATACATTCAAGTTATAAAATCTGTATCTGTGTTCATACATACAATTCATAACTTACCATCATTAGAAGGGTGTCAAAATCATACTTGTATAATCATACTATACACATATGAGTAATAAATATGCATAAAAATCATTTATATACATGTAAATTTTCTTTAGTATGCATTATGCTCACTTTTAAATTCTAATGTTCAATCACCCAATTCACATAAGGTAAGTCCTATTTCATTTATTTCTAGGTTTTTTTTTATACACATTCAAAAAGGTTTAGATAAGATTCGGTAAAAATCATAAATAAAAACAAACTCAAAATAGTGTAATTTGGGCTAAGCCCACAGTGGGTCTACAAATAGGTAAACAATCAGTCTAGAAGCAAATCATATGATGAACTCCACTTGTTCCTTAATATGCATATAGAAAACGTTCGAATTAGGTTTTGATATCTTCTAGACATTTGTTATCCTATGTCTCTAGTTTCCATAACATTAACAATCAGACCATTTGAACTTCACAATCATGAGATATATAACAAATATCACAAGTTGCTCCAAAATAGGGGAACATCAGGTGACAATTTTTTATCTCAATTTCCAATATCTTAAAGCCAAAATTAATAGTCTCTTTTATATATTTCTAGTTCTATGTTTTATTTTTCATATTCAATTGAAATCACCCAATTTAGAGGTCTGTATGCTAAGTTATAACCCAAATAATGTGACTAGATCAACAAACCCTAGACAGAATTCCACTACTCAATATTCTCTTATCATATACAACCAATTTAATATGTGTTTAGTTGATTGTTTAATTATTTCATAACATTTAGCGATTAATGACATGAAATTGCTTAAGATACGCACTTTGAATCATATTGATTTTAGGCACAATTCGGAAGCAAAAAAGTTAAAGTGAGTCGAAAGCACGACATTTGGGCCATTTTTTGAAGGCTAATACTCACTTGTCTTCATGGAGCAAGAAGAAGAAAATTAAGAGACAAGAAGAAGACAAGAAAAATGAAAACAAAAAAAGAAGAATCCAGGTTACTCACGGCCAAATTTGAAGAAAAATGTAAAGAACATATTAATTAAATTAATGTCCGCCAAATTTGAAAAAAAATGTAAAGAACATATGCTGCATATGTTCTTTACATTTTTTTCAAATTTTGCCGACATTAATTTAATTAATGGACAAGGACCAAAACATGCAAGTACGCCTAAATGACAATCCAAGAGGCAATTAGAAGAGGAGAAAAAACACAAATATTCCACGTAGAAAACACTGTAGCAGGTCGATAGCTAAGGGAGCAAAATGACATAGCAACATTAGGAGTATGAAACACTAGATGACAACGCAGCGTAAACAAAACACAACACGCAGATGCTAGGAGGCCAAAGGAGAAACGTTGTTGTTGGTTAGGAGAAAAACACGCACAGTAACAAGGAGGGCAGTGAATAGTGAAGTGGATAGAAATTTAATTAGAAATAGAGTAGCGGTAGCGTGAGAAGGATAGAAGAGAAGATCATAACAGTAGCGAGGATTTTGGGGGTTTCGGCTGGGTTATTCAATGTGGGGGCTAAAGCATTTTTCTGGGAGAGACCTATAAAGGGCTAGATGTCCCAATGCCAATTCGGAGGTGACATTGACGTCAACAACTCGGGTTAAGTGTTTTCATAGTTTTTATTGTTTGTTTCTCATTAGAAATTTATTATGTTATCTTATGTTAATTGATTTGGGTTTTGTGTATGGATAATCGTATTCTTGTTATTGTTCAGTTATTTGTGTAAGAACCCATTGGATATTGTGAAAAGATAATTTTAATGTGTTTATTGAATCGTTTATTTGCAAACCCATTGCTAGAATTTCGATATAATCTATAATTGTTATGTTAAATTCATGTGTAGCGACTAATGATTCATAATCATTAGGGATAATATAACCTAGTTTAAATGATGCATCGTACATAGTTGCTGCTTTGATTAATTGATTTTCCTAATTCATAATGCTACCGCCTAATTGAATCTAGAGATCCTGTCCTAGGTTATTCAGTAGTTATGTTTAATTAACGATTGTATCTTGATTAAACACTACCTACGGAAAAACCCAAGTTAATTATTAACCCAGATTAATAGTTGCTAGGAGAGGTTTAAGAACAACAAATCAATGAAATATGTTTAATTAGGGTGTAGGCCGAGATTGAACCAAAGAACTGGATCCCTACTGAATTCCCCACTTTTGTCAATTTTTACATGTTTTCTTTACATTGCCTTTGTTAGTTAGTTTAGCTTAATTTTATTTTCTTATTTCTAAAACCAAAACCCCCTAAACCTAAGCACCGATTAATTTTATTTCAACGACTTTACACACACTCTTTGTGGGATCGACCTAGACTAACTACTGTTATATTAGTACTTTAGTTTTTATTTTGAATAGCGTTACAACATGCTACTAATTTTGGCGTCGTTGCCGGGGAGTGCATTGTTTTAGTTTTTTTGTGATTTTAATTGTTATTTTATACATATTTTTTAATTAGTTTATTTTCAGTTATTCCTTGATCTTTTCACTTTTTGTTTGGTATTTGTGAAAAAAATATGAAATGGATAGAAGTAATTTCTTTTATAACTCTTATTCTCATTCTTATAACCAAAGTTGGACTAATCAACCAACTTTGGTTATGGATAAGATAACCATCAGAATTACTTCTATGATAGTTTGTAGGACACATAACAATTCCCGTGTCGACCGGAAGCTTCTTGTCACAAATCAAGTACGCCACTGGACAACTATATCAAGACCTGTAATGCTAGTCATCTTCAAGTTCAACAGGGTATGTAGCAACTTCAAAAGAGTATGCAACAACTTCAACAAAATACCCTATAATTCTAGCAGGATGAAAGGCAATCTTGGTCTAATTTTCAAGATTCAGAGAGCCAACATGACTTAGGTACATTTTTAGAAGAATTGTTTAATATTATGACTGCTAATAATCTTCAAATTCAACAGAATATGCAACAGTTCCAATAAAATATGCAGCAGCTATTTCAGCAAGGTGTAAAGCAAATCCGATAGGACACTCTACAATTCCAACAAGATACGTTGCCTCGATGGGGAGATATCACTCATATGGAACAACAAAGTGAAGAGGAGCAACCATATCAACCCGAGGTGTACCCAATAGACGTTAGTGTGGAAAACTTACAGAGTGATGAGGAACTTGAAAATTTTGAGAACAATAGTCAAGGAATTGCTTACATTGAAGAAGTTAAGGAGGAGTTTGAAATAGAATATGATACATCATTTAGCTCAGAGATAAGTACTAAGTTCGTAATTATTTTTAAGACAAACCCTTTACCTTTACCTAGCAGGCTGGAAGAATAAAACTAAGAGGAAAAAGGCAAAGAGTCATTTGAATTATTTCAAGAGAGCAAGAACTCAATAAAGATGAAGAATCTAAAGATAAGTAAGATGCTAGAGGTGAACAATTATCAACCAAGGCCCTATATAGGAAAACCTCATGTGAAGCAACTGCATGTGCTACTAAAAGATCATAATTTTGTCACGTAAGGAGAAAAAGGAGTCGAGCCAGCGACACTAAACAAAGACGCTTCTTAGGGGCAACCTAAGAGAAGTAAATTTCTTTTCTTTACTTTTTCACATTAGTTTTTTTTTTACATGTGTGTTTTTGAATTTGTTTATTTTATTTGTTTTGGGTTTTCAATCAAAATGAGAGAAAGAATAAAACAACAAAACAAACATTTTCTTTTTTCTATTGATTTTAGGATTATATAGTTATAATTAGAGCATGAACTGACTAGAGAATTTCGTAGCAACTTTAGCATGTACTTTTACTCTTGTGATTGGTCAATGTGCATTATCTTTAGAAGAGTAGTGACTAGTGGTAAACAAAGCTGGTGAGATTTTGAGCCTTATTAGAGTGACACATCCATATCAATCTCATTATCTTTTGATAATATGTGACCTTCATGACATATATATCCTAATTTTGCATTGAATTTCTATTCGAGACTACATTTTTATCACATGCATTAATATGGATATAATAAGGCATTCTTTGCTTTTTCGAACTATATTAGCCAAATAGCCTATCCATTATATGAGTTTCCTTTTTGATAATCCCCCTTGACCTTTTTTTGCCTTTTCTTTGTGTATTAGCCACATTACATGCTTTAACCTAACCAAATGCCCTTCCCAAGTCTTAAATCTAGTGGAACATTTTTTGATTGTTGAGTGTGTGGATATACAAAAGTATAAGTGTGGGGATATGCATATATATGGGTTGGTTATAATGTTGGGATGTTATTTTAGGCCTTATCATTGAAATTCCCATGTTGATGTAGTATTTTAATATTTAAAAGAGAAAAGCAAAAGAAAGAAAAAGAAAAAGAAAAAGAAAAAGAAAAAATGTTTAAATAAATGTATCAAGGAGGAAGTGCATACGTGGTTTGCAAGGTTATTCATACTTAATACATCCTCCTAAAGTTGTATTGAATAAGTTGTTTGAGTATGTTGAATATGAGGTAGATGTTGACTTGGAAGGGTCACTTTTTATGGTTTCAACGTATTGTCATCAATTATATGAGTGATCCCTTCAGATTGGTATATACTTCATGTGGTTTGCGTATGAGAGCTTGAGTTTGAGTTGTGAAACTTGTTTTTGCATTTATCATAGTTGACATATACAATTGTGAGTGAATGTTGGTTTTTGCACTTAATAGTACATTGAGTGTTGCTTGTATCACTAACTTTAATGACTTTCAAGTTACTTGACCCAAATACATCTCACCTTACCTTTACCCATATTATAACCTTGAAAAGTCGTTTAATTCACGATTTTGCATGTGAACCTTAGTGGTGGAGAAATGAAATGATATTAAAGGTTGTGGATTGTCATGATCATAAATGGTGTTGAGTGTACTTGTGGATATATTTTAGTTAAACACATTTTTTGAGTCTACCAGTAGATTGCTTATTTTTTGAACATAATGAATGTTGACTGATCATGAGTAAAAACTTGGAATGTTGACTTTTTGCTGTGATTTTTGGAAGTCATTCATCTTTGTTTATGATTATATATTCTTGGAACATATGGGAAATGAGTCAATATTTTTGGGTATATAAGCTTAATTTTGATGTTTTGCCCGAGGATGACCAAACGATAAGTGTGGGGGAAATTGATATGTGCTTAATTTATTGTTTAATTATTTCATAACATTTAGCGATTAATGATATAAAATTGTTAAGATACTCACTTTTACTCATATGTGATTTTAGGCATAAATCGGAAGCAACGAAGTTAAAGCGAGTCAAAAGCATGATATCTGGGTCATTTTCTGAAGGCTAATACTTACCTGTCTTCATGGAGCAAGAAGAAGAAAATTAAAAGACAAGAAGAAGACAAGAAAAATGAAAACACAAAGAAGAAGAATCAAGATTGCTCACATCCAAATTTGAAAAAAAATGCAAAGAAGGTGAGCTATATGGATTATGCATGCAAATTATCTTAACATGTTATGCAAGACATTAATTTCATGTTAAGATAATTTGCATGCATTATCCATGTAACATCCCGTTTCCATAGAACGGGTCGGACCAGAGAAACGGGTCCAAGTGTGGTAAATCAGAGAAATTAGAACA
>JANQBM010657480.1:0-15497 GCA_025594535.1 Erythroxylum domingense | reverse complement strand
TAATTTCAGAGTAAGACCTATACTCAGAGAGAAGGTTAGGGAGTTACAAGCACAAGATGAAGAATTGAGTAAGCTTCAGGAAGAGATTAAGAATGGCAAGAGTTCTGAGATAGTAGTGAGTGATGATGGACTCATGGTTATGGGAAGCAGACTCTACATCCCAAATGTCAAGGAAGTGAAGGATGAGATCTTAGATGAGGCGCATAATGCACCTTATACTATGCACCCAGGTAGCACCAGGATGTATAGAGATTCTATGTTAGAATGAATACTAACATTTTAAAATGTTTAATTAACCAGGATGCACCTTATGTTAGAATGAATACTAACATTTTAAAATGTTTAATTAAACCATAATTTAACAACCCCATTAAGATTCTATAAAATAATTTTAAAATATTTAATTAAACCATAATTTAACAACCCCATTAAGGTTTTATAAAATAATTTGACCTTAATTTTTTTAAATATTTTGTGTCAACTCCTTTACCAGTTGTGCACCCTATTTGATAAGCCTCACTTACCTCTGCCTAGACGATAACATTTGAAACATGGATCAATTATTTGTCCTCTAGAGTTGAAAAGAATACAAAAACAAATAGTTTCTAGATGTGGAGGCTTGCCTTTGGCAATAATCATTGTAAGAGGACTTTTATCTTAAAAAGAGAAGAACTTTATTATCTAGTCTAGGGTGCTTCAAAGTGTTAGTTCACGGTTAGCTCATAATTTGAAGTAAATGTTAGATATATTGGATTTGAGTCATAAGGAATTACTATATTATTTGAAACCATGTTTCGTTTACATTGGTCGTTTCCCTAAAGACTTTGAAGTTCTTATTAAGAAATCAATTCTACTTTGGTTAGGTGAGTGGTTTGTTGATCTTTGGGGGATGTTGTAAAACACTTCTTAGAAGAGTTAGTCGATACGAGCATGATTCAAGTGGTTGACAAAAGATACAATGGTAAAATTAGGAGTTGTCACATCCATAAGCATCTATGAGACTTTGCATCGTTTGCGGCTAACGAATGCAAGTCGTTAAAAATTATTTGTTGATCCCTAATGACATCTAAGAGCGAGATGAATTGGGTCCGCGTAGAATTAATTTTTTCTAACTAATAGATGTAATTTGACAAGAATCAATATATGATAAATAAAATTAATGTAAATTAGTAGCTTAATAAATAAATAAGTGGGAAGAAGAAATGTAAATAAATTTATAGGGGTTTGGTAAATAATCCATGTCTACGTTCACTCTCTAATACTTTTCTTAGAATTTCTACCAAATTACTTTTCTCAATAAAGTTAACAGGAATCTTATTCTAAAATTTTTGTTATCCACGAGTAAAAGGCAACTCTTTTTACAATCTTTGTCTAGAGTGAAGAGTAACCTTACTCATAAAAGAATTTATAACTGAAATGATGTCATTTGATCACTTTGATAAAGATAAATGACTTACTCATTAGAAATGAAATAATGAATGCTCAACTTATGAATATGTCCATAAAGCACTTGAACAATTTTTAATGCATAAACTGATGAGAAAATATATATTTATTGTATTTTGGGAACCGAACTACCCTCTAAAAGAAAATTAAGATTACAACAACTAGTTATAAATCACTACTCAACCAGTATAACACATTGATTGACTAATGTGCATTGAATCCATGAAGCACTTGAACAATTTTTAATGCAAAAACTGATGAGAAAATATATATTTATTGTATTTTGGGAACCAAACTACCCTCTAAAAGAAAATTAACAATTACAATAGCTAGTTATAAATCACTACTCAACCAATATAACACATTGATTGACTAATGTGCATTGAATATGAAAAATTCACTAGTCGTTAAGTGTTGTTTGACTAATGGGCATATTGATTGACCAATGTGGCACATTAGTAGATTAATATGTCAACTAATGTTTTAAAAATTCTCAGTATGTAAATTTTGATAAGTTTAACCTATATTGATCAACTACTACTACGTATAGGTCAATACATTCTCGTGAACTCATGATTTTAATAACTTAATATACTCAAACTTCATTTCTTAATGTAAGTATCTTTCAAAATATTCTCCAAATAATATTGTAAAGTTTAAAAGAAATAAAAAATCTAATCCTTCTAAATAAATGAAGATACTTATACAACTAATTAAAATAATGTTATGCTTATGTATGGTGAAATTTTAAGATTATCAAAGTGCCTAAATGAAAGTACAATAGATAACTCATTAACTTCCCCTTTATTTATATATGACAAAGATTACAAGTGAAACTTTTAAAGCACATGCATAGACATGAAAAATCTCAATGCAATATCAAGTGAAAAGTAACATGATAAAAATATATTCAATTATTAAATGTATCTAATTGTCAACAAAATATTTACATATCTGACACTTCTTTTGAATCTAATATCACAGAGTTTCTCTCCCACTTTTTGGAAATATAAAAAATTAGATATATACAGGAGGAAAGTGAGACTAAATCAAGTGATATAGGTTAGTAAAATGGTGCATTATGAGGTCATAGAAAGTGTCAATATTGCCTTTGAGTGAGCTAATACTTAATAGTTGCTAGATGAGATTTGAGTGGAGATCTATGATGTGGTTATTAGGTAACAACCTCATCACCTATAAATAGCTCAATAATATGATTAAGTAGAGGCTTATTAGGACTAATACCATATGAGAGAGATTCATATAGTGGTACAAGTTATTGAGTTTGTAGCTACTACTACTAATATGAATAAGTCATGGGCCATCGACTAACTAGAAAAACAAAATTAAAGGTTGTAAAATCTAAAACAATTATAGATTAATCTCAAATTTGATGGGAGGGATGTGAAAATTTTGGAAGATGAGGCCAATGATATATTTTATTTCTTTTTCTTGGTGTTATTAAAATGCACCATATTATGTAGAATGAATGTTCCCTCCTAGCATAAGGGTGAAGAGAAACCAAAGGTCATTTGTCTTAGAAATGTAAAATGGCCTTCAGAAAAAACAAAGTTATACTTAATGAAAAGATGAAATATAGGAAAAACATTAATACCACAAATATCTTTGGGTTTTCTAATAGCTTTTGCACTAATGCCCAACTTATAGATGATTTTGAATAAATCAGACATAGAGTAAAGTTAAAGTTGAAATTTGGTACGACAACTATAATAAGGAGAATTTTCAATTATGGGAATGCCTAAAATCTCATTTATAAGATCACTAGTAAGATATATGTCTACACTTTAGACTTTAGAAGATAGGTAAGTGTCATCTTACACTAAGTGAGGTCAAAGTCTATAGTAAAATAACCTAACATTTTTTGGATTATTACAGCAAGTCTTGGTAAGTAGGGATTCCCACCTTTGATCAATGAATAGCTATATGAGGCTATACGCTTTAAGTTGTTCTAGATAAGATGAGAAAATGACACAATTTTCATGTGAGTCATAAAAAGTGTAATTAATAAACTTAGGAAAGTGAATGTTGAAATATTCATTCTTAAGAGTTAAATGATACATAGGATGTGTAAGAGTTAGTGGATCCTTCTTAAGTCCTTCAAGTCTTAGTAAGGTGGGGTTAGTTCTAAAAACAAGATTGAAGTTGTTGGGAAATTGGGACAGGATCTAATCCCAACTGCAACAGAATAATTACAATTTTTTTTTGTATTTTGATTTCCTAAAAACTAAGATGACTTTAAATCTATAAAATGATTAACAATTAAGTCATAATAAAGGATGAATATTAATTTGTATCTTATTTTGTAGATTGATCATATTCTTGTTGCATCCTTTAAACCCTTTCTAAAATCGATCCATTTCAACTATTGTAGCCGCATAAGTGTCCGGCCTCTAACGGTATCCACAAAACAGGTTGAGAGAAATCTGTAGCTCCTATAGAGAAGGTTAAGAAAGAAGTGATGGCTCTATTAGAGCTTAAGCCTATTTATAATAAGTTTTGGATATTTTACTAATTTAATTGAAATTAAATTATAATTTCCATTAAACTTTGATGAGAATTACACGTAATTACAATTAAATACCAATTATGTCCAAATAAGATCCAATATATCATATTGATCCTTGTTAATCAAATATCTCATATTTAATCATAAAATTTCTCAAACTTTACAATCAAGTCCAACTTGATTAAATATCTTTGGTCTCTTCAACTAGTTATTTATGTGAGACCCATTAGGTTCCCAAATATGTTGGCAATGATTATATATTATAATTATAATTCATAATTAGAATTAGATAAATTAAAATCCTTTTAATTTATCTTTAATTCTTCAGTTAAATAATTTATAATCATAGATCAAGGTTGGCATCTAACAACACATTATGACCACTCAAATATTTAGGAATGTCGAAGTGGTTTTAACTAACCTATCCATGTATGATTTTTTTGTATAATCAATCCTTGCATTGTAAAATGTTTAGATTAGACATAAAGAATGGAATTAATGTCTACTCTATTCTGAGTCCGGTCATACTAGTTCTCCACCATTAGCTATCGATTCAATTAATGAACTTTATAAAATATTTACAAAATGTCATTTCACTTTAGCCAAAGATTTCCAAAGTAATATTAAGAAGGAGCAATATAACATTCTCCCTAGTTACTTTAGGGTAATGAATCCTATTTTAATCAATCAACTACCTCTATATAGTTCATACTACTTCCAATGACTATTGACTGAATGACCTATGATTATAATAGGTCATAAGTAGTGTCAAAACATAGCAATCCCTATGTAAGATAACTTTGGAGAACTCAGTCAAAGGATCACTCATGCAATCATCACAACGAGAATTTTTATAGACATACAAGTAATGAACCAAATAGATTTCTCATATCGGGTCTATTAAGTGAATTTGTTCTCAAGTAAACGTCCACAAGTTTGTTTAAGTATCTCCATACTTTAGTCTATGACATTGACTACTTCCTTCATAAGGAAAAACATAATGTTTTTGAACCTTTTTATGTTCTATTAATGTCCAGTCTTAATAAAATAATGACTAGGAACAATTTGGGAATAATACATAAAAGCAATATAAATCTCATAATTATAATCTTATTATAATTTCATTTGCAATGTATAATTATGCGATGGACTTTTTCATGTAAATCTAAACATGTATAAGATAAAGAATTTCTTTAAAGAATTATAACTAAACTACAACCAAACTAATTAGCTGTAGGCATAACAAAAGTTCCATCTAGTTCCTATCATGGGAATAAAAGATCTGAGGTATGTTAAGAATGGAAAGAAAAACCCAATAAAAATAATGGGTATTGATGATTAAAGGTCGAAGGCCATCTGTAAGAAAAGCACTTTAATAAAATTTTTAAAAGTTCAATCTCACCAACTTCAATTTCCTATTTGATGCAATAAGTAATGTCCAATTATGTAAAAAAATTCAAGGCAAATTATGAAGACTAGATAGTTAATTAAAATGCATTTTGAGGAAAAATGATAAAAAGGAAAAATTTAGTTGTAACAAAAGGATAATTAAACCTTAAAATAAAAATTAAAGTATGCAATAGTTTCAATTTTGTGAAAGTAACATACAACTATGCCTAATTGAAAATTTCTCAATTTCTTCTAAAGTTTCTAGGTTGAAATTATTCAATTAAGTTATGAATTAATAATTTTGAATGAAATTGAAAATTAGCTAGCTCAAATATATTGCCAATTTAGTAACCAACCGTTAATTTTACAAAAATTTTTAGAATGCTAATTAACTTAAAAGTTCTTAAATTTAAGTAGCATAAAAATGCCAAAAGTTCAAGTTCAATACAATTAAACATAATTACATGAAATTAGGAGTTAGTAAACCTTAAAACATTCTTCAATTTCACTGATCAAGCATAAATTTAAAAAATTAAAAAGTATACACAAATAATTAAAAAATCCTCAATTTTAAACTTTAACTTAAGCAATTTTCAATTTGAATGCAATGTCATAAAATTGAATTCAGAGGCATGTTTAAAAGCATGAAAAGAAGTTAAATTAATTAACAATTTAAAGAAAAATACATGAATTTAAAACCCAAAAGAAGATGAGGTTAAGTTTTACCCCAAATTGAAATGGGGGAATTGATTATTGTGGTTGATGGAATTATGTCTTGAAGATGTAGATATCTTCACTAGAGCTAAATATGCCAGTTGAGGTTCACTAGAAAAGGAGGAGAGTCATTGGAGATTCGAGAGTGATTTTAAGAACATTGGAATATGAAGTGCTCCAAGAAATGACTCTTTGTTCATGGGAAAGAAAAGAAGAAATGGGTGAAGATAGATGCTTGAAGGTGGTGAGAATGTGGAAATAGTAGGAAGAAAGCAACAGTGGTAAGTGAGATTTAGAAATAAGATAGATTTTCTATATGAAAAGGTAAAGAAGAGTTTTAGATTGTTTAAAAACTCATTACATTGGTTGATAAGGCAACTATATTGGTTAACCAATGCACAGTGTTGGTCAACCAATATAAGTAACGAAACTCTAAACAAACTCTTTGCATATGATTTTTTTTGAAAAAGTTACTATATTGATTGATCACTAAGAGACAATGGCTTACTAATTTTAGTAATTGATCTACTAGTTCATTAACCAAACTATGAAAAAACTCACTGAATAAATGAAATTGTAAATTATAAGGACACTAGCTGATTACACTATGATATAGGTTGACTAGTATGACTTGAAAATTTTGAGATCATTCTCAGAACTTCAATGAAAACATTAAGACATATAATAGATCAACTTAATAAAAATTAATAATGAGTTAATTCATATAAAGGGATCCTTTTTATATAAAATTCTCATAAAGCATACCCAATTATCTCTTAATTAACAAAACCTATCCTCACTCATTCGCTTAGTGAAAATATCAGTTAATTAGTGTAGTGTGTCAATAAATTATAGTTTAATATCCTATTTTTGCGTATGGTCTCTAATGAAGTGATATTTAATTTCTACATGCTTAGTTCTTGAATGTTGAATGAGGTTCTTTGTACGACATGAGACACTAGTTTTGTCCAACTAATGGGTATCTTTGTAAGATCTACGCTATGGTCCCTAAGTTATTGTCTAAGCCATAGAATTTATACTCAACAAATTTTATCTACCACATATTTGGCTTTGATAGTTGATAAGTAACTAGATTTTGCTTTTTACTAATTGATATGACTAATATAGTGCCTAAATATCAAATCATACTAGGTTTTCTTTTTCTATCTAAAAGACTATTAATAAAATCCATACTCCAATATCTAACTAAATTAGAATTGTGCCATTAGGATACTAAAGTGCTAATGATAAGTTACTACATAGGTATTTAATTATATGTTTAATAATTAGAAGGTGAGATTCCTAAGAGTCGATTGAAATCTTATGTATAAGCATACACTAAATATAATATTGAACCTACTTACTGTAAGATAAAGCAAAATACCAATCATAACTCGATAAAGTTTTACATTAACCATCTTACCCTTTTTATCCTTGTTTAACTTAGCTGTGATGCTCATAGGGTTTAGCTTGAACCATTTTGAAGCGTTTGAGTATTTCCTTAGTATACTTTTGTTGATTGGTGAAGACTCCTTTTTTTTTTTCGATTTAGAGTCCAAGAGAGAAATTAATATCTCTTATTATACTCATCTAAAATGATCTGCTTTTACATTTGGAAAAGCTTTTCAAATACTCTTTTATTAGTAACACCAAAGATAATATCATCAATATAAATTTGAATAATTAGAATTTCATGATTACGATTTTTTATAAAAGGTATTATATCAACCTTACCTTTAGTAATCCTGTTTTATAAAATAAATGCACTTAACTTATTATATTAATGTGTAATATGAATAAAAATAGAACATAAAAATAATACTAAAAGAAATCACCAAGGCAAGTGCACTATCATTTTCTATAATATAGCTTAAGTGAGTTCGATTGTTGATCCTATAGAGATTGTGACTATTGGAAATGATTATCTTTCTATTATATAATTTAATAATGTGAATGATTTATTTAAAGAAAACAAATAAAATAAATCTAAGTCACCAAATTAAAGGAAAAATAATATTAAACAACCAATGAGTAAATAAGATCTAAGTAAGAATTCCCCTAGATTATTTTCTATACTTTAGATTTATCTTGACTTAATGATTAATCATAGTTCCTTGAACAGGAAAGAATCTATAAGTGACAACTATATTTTTATCTTGAGTAATATAGTCCTGATCTTTAAATTAATTGGACCAAAATCTCTTTCAAATCAAAGAAATATAAGAACGTATTAACTCGTTTTAAAAATTCCTATAATATATTTCACCCTACTTATCAAGACCATATTGTTTTATGTCTACTAACCTATAAATTTTTAATTATTTTTATTGTGATCTATTCATATATATCTTCTCTAGCTCTTAATATATATAGATCTAACTATTGAATCTTTAACTCTCGTTTCTTCAATTTAACATAATATATGAATATTAATAATTTTCAAGAAATTTAGAAAAATTCACTAAATTAAAGTATCAATTCAAGATATCAAGTTGTAGTGTTCATCATAGCAAGATTTATATCCTAGTTAGTTCATAATAAAATAAAGAAAAATCATAAAAATAAAAAGAAAAAGAAAACATCCTTATGGTTCTTAAATTTTTGAAGTTGTTGATGAATATTAATGGATTTCTAATTTCTACTCCTATGGTTGTTCTTCTTTTGATCCTATTACTTTAAGTGGATCCTAATTAATTTTAGCTCTTAAAAATGATCTCTCCTCTTCTATTACTTTTTTTGCAGTCACCCGTCTCTTTAAAAATGACACCTTAATTTTATAACTATTATATATGATCCAAATAAAGGACTATGTTGGCCTCTTATTTTGCTTAAATCATCATTCTAGAATTATTACATAATAAATCACTGCTAACGTAAAGTAAGATAGAGTTTTATGTTACTGCTATGTTGGAAAATATAGATTGAACATGGTAAGATGTTATAGACGTTTAAAGAAATATAATGCTCCTTTCTTGAACATAACAAAAATGTTGTGATGTTTTAGTGAGATGTTAGTTAGTAAATAGCTCTTTGTGGTATAGAAGCATCATGGTATCGTGATAATATCTTGTTAGTACTACGTTAGTACAATATTTTGAGTCTTTCATTTGAAATCAACCAAAATTGCTCATATTTGACTCAAAATCTTCTACAAATCCCATCCTTTTCTTTTAAGGGACTAAAATAAGATTTAAATCAAAATATAAATTATTATAAGTACCAATCCAATAAAAAATCAAAATTCTAGAATAGTGCTTCCAAAAATCATAGTAAAGATATATTCAATTTAGAAAATATCAAATTCTCCCACACTTAAGCATATGTTTGTTCTTAAGTAAATTAAATTCAGTACTCATAAATTAAATAAGAGGAAATTTCATAAAAGTATTAAATAAAGAAAATATATGGATTAAGGTTCTCTACTACTTATTTAATTGCAAAGGTTAACAAATTGTTCGGTATCTAGCTTCTTACATCAAATTATAAATTAATTCACTTCATTTCATAATCTTCAAACATAAACTAAATTCATAAAATTCAACTTAATGAATAAAATGCACATATATGAGAAAAAATGCTTCAAATTTTGAATATGTTCATACCTTTTATTGATAAATACATCACACTAACTTTAAACCAAATAAGAGCTTTTGGAGTTAACAAGTCACCTATCCTTTTCATATAAGAGTAATCACCTTGTCATAAAAACTTCCCATTATTCAACTAATTCACTATTTCAAATGGCTATTAACACTACTCTTTAAATTTGACCCTTTTACATGGTATAAAGCTAGTAGAGTGAATTTATTCAATACTTATTTATTGACACTTTATTTTTTTATGTGGGATAATGAATATGATTAAAAGAATTCATATGACTTAATGTATGTAAAAATTATATAAAATGTATCATAATACAAATCAAATATTCATTTTCTAAATTAATAAAACAAATTGAACTTAACTTAGCCATCAAAGCTTATATCTATTTGGCTAAACACTTTACATCACAAAGACAATCAAACTCATAATGAATTATCTCAATCAATATGTTGTCAACATAAAAAAGTTTTCTAAAATTGCTTCATAGTAAGATATTCATAATGAAATTGTTAATCATAAGCACCTAAAGTCCTTCACTCACAATTAAGTTTTACATTGTCCTCAATATATATATCATGCAAGAAAAATGAAATTAAACAATCAATAGGAGATAAATAAAATAAAAGAACTAGTATTTCCCTAAGATAACATAAGAAAAAATTACAAGTCATGTCACATTTCCTCAGCCATCATTTTTTTATTAAACTATTATCCTACATAGTCATGATATCTAACAAAATAAGAGCAAAATACAAAGTATAAGATGATGGTAAATGCATCATCTTAGGAGGAGGGATTCAATGGAGGTATATAAAGGACTATTGCCCATGAGTCAGTCTTATCATTAACTGAAATCAAATAAACCAAATTGCTTAATGATGACTTTATGTAGCTATCTCAATCATTCCTTGACCTTCTATCTTTTACTTGCACTTTAACTGCAGGCTCAGTCTCTTTATAATCTTCTAGCATTGTGTGATTTTTAGGCTCCTCATCAAGCTTTACCTTTACTAGTCTTATCTCTTCTTAAGGCCTAGTATATGACTTAGGTTCAATATGTCTAGGCTTAGATGTATAGACTAATATGGGAGGATCTCAATGCCCACGTGTTATGACAATCTCACTAGCGTATCCTCAATCTACTACATATACTACTTCATATACAATGAAGTGGGTGATAGGAGTGTTGTTCAATGGTTTGATGCTTAAGTTGGTGTAGGTACTTTCTTATGCTTCTCACTCAAAACCTCCTGTCTTTATACTATGAAATTCTTTGTTACTTGTGTTGGTGCATTGATCAATGTAAGTGTTGACCTCATCCAATAACATGAAGCTCAAACATTGCAAACATTTACTAACTCGTGCTCATCACTAACACTCCTAACCTTGCATATAAAGTAGAAAATCTTAGTAGGTCACCATATATGTGTTATCATATCAAGCATATAAGAAGTGGACAAACAAATGGTGCACATACCTCATCGATGGGATTCAACATACGCCCTAGACCTCATAAGTGAATAAGGCCACATTATATCAATAATTAACAACACCTCTGGATAGTCCCAATCAATCTTATTCTTATTGGGATGCATATTGCTCATGTGCTCCTCAATATAGAGCTTGATATGGATGTTAAATTTATGATAATTATAATGGTGTTAGATGCCTCTAACTAGAACTAGATGATATAGGCATCATTCTAACTAGATGATAGAGTCATTGTTCTAAGTGTTTTTCTTCTTATCAACTTGGAATATGTACAAAAAGCTTTAGCACCAACTTATAATATATTGGCTCTTTAATGTCAAAAAATTTTAGCAAACTTTCAAATTCAATTATCCTTTACAACTTAGTCTCTAAGTCTAGCTCCCCCAAGACTCCTTAATTAATTAATCATGTTATCTCAAACTTCTTATTTTACAAAAACTAATATCGCATTAGCTAAAGCTTAATCATAAAGTGAAGGAGTGGATGCTCTGGCTACTCTATAGGTGTTATAAGAGGTGGAATATTTATCGTAGACAATCCCTAAAGGTAGATAACTACGGTGTATAAGATACTACTTTCATCCTCTTGCAACGTGGCGACTCTTTTTCCCATCTATGTTACGATGTGGGTACTGATTGCCTTGCCAAAATTGATGCTCAACTTTTAAAAAATTGTAAAATTAGCTCACAATCAGGCTAAATATGATCTCACATTAGCAAAAATGTTCAGTGTAAAATGATAATTTTTTTACCATAAAAATACATATGTCCCTTATAGTTGCCTATGTATAACACATTAACCTTAAAATTTAAACTCTACTAATATCCATTCATAATCAAAGTAACAGGCTTAAGATAAACTTAATCACATGGATTTATAGATAACAATCTAATGCCAAATACTAGAAATTTTTCATCCAATTCAATCATATCTACTATCAATTTATCAATAAACTCAAACTTTAAAAATGTAACAAATTTGCACAACTATAACTATAGTTAACAATCGAAACCACTTCGAAAAAGGAAAAAATGCTAATAAATGCCAAGATAAATTCATTATTAACCAATTTCATCAATAAATAAATAAATAATGCACTCAAAACTTGAATTCAATCTTAGTACCCCCCCTTCCAAAACATCTTGGCACAATGGATATCCAATAATTACAAACCACAATTCATAAAAATTCTCATCAAGCTCTCTAAATTGATGATAATATAGATAATAAATATTAGGAAAAATAATACCTTAAATTTAGAAAAATGGGGATGAATAAAGGTTAAAGAAAATTTTAAAAATCCAACAAAACCTTACATTTATAGAATTTGGGCTTTTGTTTTTTCCTTAAGATTCATTTTAGTTAAGATTCTTGGTATTTGGTGGGTGAAAATAAGGAGAAATTGATTTTGGAGAATTGAAATCTATTAAGAAGTCTAAGGGAAAGATTGAATTGAGAGTTATTCAGAAGAAAGTCAAGAGAGGGTTGAAAGGTTTTTGGTCACAAAATATTGTTCTATAATGTTAATTACAAATGAACGCAAGCCCTACATGGTAGCATCTTACACGTAATGTTTAAAAAATAGAGGTGAAATGGTTCTATGTTAGCAAGAGGGTAAGGAGTACATATGAACTATATATAGCTTATTAAAAAGGTGAGCATCAGAGAAACATGGGTCAATACTTATGAACACAAAGTAGGTATGGACACATATCATGGTTATGTAAGGAATCTTTAAAATGCATTTTTCACTAAAAAGAATATGATTTGTTATAAAATATGGCGGTGACATGATACCATGTAATTTTTTAACTCTAAAAGTGTGCTCTTTACTTACATATCTAATTTAAGCATGTATGCAATATGTTACCATGTTTCCCTTATATTCTATATGAAATAGTTTCGGTATTACCTAGTCCAATATAGGGCACATTCAGTGGCATGTTTCATATACCTATAGCGGGATGGTAAACTTAGGGACTATACACTTTCTTATTATTCCTATGTTTAATGTTTATACTTATTGCTTCTTTAGGCAATATGAATATTGGACTAACATGTAAGGGTGTTCTCTAACATGGGATTTATATAATGGTGTGTTATCCTTGGTGTTTATTTTTTCTATTCCCAGCTTCTTAACTATAATTTTTCATAGGTCAATATGGGAAAATATGGTTATGTATTCACTACCTTGTTAACATGTAAACCTATAAACTCAAATTCTATTAAATCCAAGTATAATAAAATGAGCAAGTAATTGATCACCATTAATTCCTACTTCAATATAGAAGTTTAATAACCACCTTAACTCAAAATAAAACTGTAAAGCACCTAAAATGAAATAAAGGCATACTAAAACTATCTCTAAGCAAATTAAATTAAAATGATTGTCTTTTAGTAAATTCTTCTTTATGAGTTTTATAGTTGGAATTTTTACTTGAGCGTGATAATTATCATAGAGGTAATGGACATTTTTCAATATCTTGGTTAAGCTTACAGGGATCATTTCCTAAGTATAACTTTAATCAATGTCTGTTAAATTTAAAAGTACCTTAATCCTGATGAGTGATTTCTATAATCTTGGGTAAACATAAAAGGTCTTAAGCATTTAAATTTAGTCTTACTTGAGAATATTCAATGTTAGGAATTTTAAAACAAGATTTGATCCCCTAATTTGAACTCCTTAGTATGCTTTAGAAGTTAGTTACACCTTCTCTTTACCTTCTTCTTTGGTATCTTTGAATTACCATATGCCATATTGTGCCACTCATCCAACTCATTAATTTAGACTATTCACTTTCTACCTATACATTCTAAATCATAGTTAATAAACTTTATAGTTTAAAATGCTTTATGCTCTAGCTCAACCAGTACGTGATAAGATTTTTTGTAAACTAGACTAAATGGTATGGTGCTAATGGGTGTTTTATAAGCAGTCTTATAAGCTTATAGAGTATTATCTAACTTTATTGACCAATCTTTCCTATAGTGCTTTATGATTTTACCAATATCCTTTTTAGTTCCCTATTAGTTACTTTTATTTAGCCATTAGTTTGAGGGTGATAAGGAGTAGCAACTTTATGTGTAATACCAAAGCATTTAAGTACTTTTTCAAATTAATAGTTACAAAAGTGTGTACCTCCATCGTTAATTACATATCTAGGTGTAATAAATCATGTGAATAACTTTTCTAGAAACTTAGTAACAATCTTAACATCATTAGTAGACAAGGCTTGAGTTTCAACCCAATTTGGGACATAATCAACTGTAACTAGGATATAATTTTTTTTCATAAGGATATAGGAAATAGACTTATGAAATCTATATTAGACACATCATATACTTTATAAACATCAAATTTAGTTTAGGGCATGCCATCTTTATAAAAGATATTACCTTTTAGTTATCATCCTTATAAGAGATATTACTTTTTTGTTAACACTTATCACAATACTCTATGTACCTTTGTGCATCCTTAATAATGTAAGTCAATAAAAATCCTACTTTTAAAGCTTTTTTTCTATTTTGTTTGCACGTTAATGGCCTCCTAGTTGGTCCCATATGGTAGTTCTCCAAAATGCTAACTATTTTGGGATGAGCAACACACGTCTGGATTATTTAATCTATATAAACATGAAATAGATATAAGTCCTCCCAAAGGTAATTCCTTAATTTAAAAAGGAATATCTTCTTCGACTGATAATTCATTTTCTTTAGTGGAACATGATAGAATAAATAGTTAGCAGAATAAACAAATCATAACATATCGAAGTTAGTGAAACTAAGCATATTAAACTACTAATTATTATTTTATAGTAAGCTTAATGTATAGTTGTAGCTAACACGAATGAATATAGGTTGATCCTATGAAGAATATAATTACTATTACTAACTATCTCTCTCTTAGATCATAGTCAAAATTAAAATAATAAACTAAAACAAATTAACATAATTGACTAAGTAAATGTAACATCCCATTACCTATGGGAAGGTTAGAATAGTAAATATGAGTGATAAATGAGAGCTTAGAAATACATTTTTCATGCTCAAGCATTGTATGACATACAAATACACGTGAATAGTGAAGGTTTTGCATATGAAAATAATTGTACATGCATTCATGAATGATTCCAGGTATATTTGCACTGAGTTGTGATTTTTGAGAAAATTGTGATTTTGGAATTTATTGAGTATTATGGAAAATAGGAAAAAGAGAAGAAGAAATCAAATAAAGATTTGCAGATAGTTGAATTGTAAAGATGAGAGTTAAATGGAGTTAGTCTCAAAGAAACTTAGTTAGAATTAGACCTTAGAAAAAGTGACATGT
>JANQBM010657267.1:0-36873 GCA_025594535.1 Erythroxylum domingense | reverse complement strand
AAATTGTCATGAATGCATGTACAATAAATTTTTATGTGCACATATCACTGTTCACGAATGCATGAGCATGAGATGTGATTTCCTAATTTCTTTGATTTACCTCACTTGGACTCATTTCTCTAGTCTGACCCGTTCTATGGAAATGGGATGTTACAAGATTCCTTGGCGGACAAATATTTTCTCTTTCAATGTTTATTTTTATTTCATTTGTAGGGTTAATTCTTTGATAAGAAGAAAAAACCATGACCTTATGGGATTTTCAAATGATTATACTAACATGAGAGCCAACTCAATAGTACATGTGGATCCTAATGTACCCTATACACCCAATTAATGAAGAATTGCACTCAAAGTTCTCAATGCCCTAATAATTAACCTTAAATATTGCTACTCTTTAAAGTCCTCACATAGGTACCCTAACTCACACAAAATACTAAAATAAAGTTACATCATATGCTTCTCAGATAATCAAAAAGATATAATAGCACATGTGAGAGAACTAAGGATGGAATGAAGAACTAACTTATGAGTAATAATGACAGATGGAACTCGTGCAATATTTTATATGCATGTGTAAATGTTCACTATAAATGACCCAATTTTATATCACACCATACACAAACATAAAATGAACTCTTGATCCGCTATTTATACACTTTCTAGAATGGTGACTAATCCAAAGAATGAGAAGATAAACTTAAAAATGATAAGACCATAACAAAGCAAAATTTATCTAATGTATTAAAAAAAGTTTTACGATCATTTAATCTAAAATTTGATAAAGTCAACCTAGTACATCTAATCCTAACCAAGTGCTCTTATCTTTTAAAAAAAGGTGATCACATGAATCAATTTGATATCCTAGCAATTACTATGATCCAATGAAAATGATAAGCATAAATATTCTTTTCAAAGCACTCATATAAAATATGTCTAGGTTCATACAATAATATCTAGCACTTAGACTTATACTATAATTTTTATGAAATGAAGTGCTCCTTATTTGTAGGAAAATAGATTCACTTCCACTTTGACATTTTTCTAACTAACTCACGTCCAAACCTAATGAATAGGATAAATTTTTTTATTAAAGTACTTTTTTAGGCCACATAAAAATGTCTATGCTCATGATGAGATTTAGGTAAGCTCAAGATAAGAAGACAAATTCAACCTTTATCTAGGAATATGATATGAGCTTATCATATACAAAGCCTAAAAAAATGTAACTTATAAAAACCAATTTACATCTAAATTAGTCCATATAAAAAAATTCCTAAGCTTATTTTCCCTAAAGCAGATTATATCAACAACACATGCAATAAGGAATCTTATAAAACTACTATAATGTTACCACTAGACTAAAATGCAATTAAATGAATATATATCCTAAATAATGCAGTTTCACGTGCACATACAAATGCGATATAGGAAAGTCCCATTAATGAATTATTAATAAAACTAAAATTAAAAAAACAAAAATAAAAATAAACTCTTTGCTTTAATATGAAGCCACTTAACCATAACAACGAGCTACTCTTTTTATTCACAAATTGTAAATTATGCAACTTAAGAACTTTGTTAGCTTACATTTGCCTCACTATTTTATCACCCTTAAAAACACACTAGTTCAAAAAAATTCCCTTTTTTTAATGATGACAAACCAATGTAAAACTTAATAAACACGTCATAAGTTAATAAACATATAAAACAAGTTAGAAACTTGAGAAAGAACTAAAAGGAAATCATCATTCTACCGAGAGAATAAATCAATCTAAGTAGACACCAAATTCAATTATCACTAGAGTCGAAAAATATAACCAAATAATCATTAATTTTTCTCCTTCTGGAATCATACAAAAGAACATTCAATTACAAAAAAATATCTATAATGAAACATGCAACAAATAAATAGTTGAATCACATTCAATTAATATAATGCTTATGGGGACCAATACAAAGACCTCCAAGTAGTTCAAATATTTAATTAGGGATATTAACCATCCAACTGGAACATAAAACATAAAAGGGTAATGTAAATCACCAAAGTTTTCCATAAAAGAGAATGGATATATAATTTTTAAAGGATAAGGAATTGGTCAAGAATTGAGAACTAAAAAGAAGTAGCTAAGAAAGAAAAGAATAGAACTAAGAACATTAAGATAGAACTAGTAAGTCAAGAATAGGTAATTATTATGTCTAACTTCTATTACTTTTAATTGCCTTCATATCTTGATTTTGGTTACAAATCCTAGTGTTTTGATCCAAATGTGAGAATAATTGAGTGAAAATGTTGTGAATATTATATGAATGTTAATTAGGTTATTTTGTCAATTTTGCATTAAAACACCAAATTCACGTAATTTTGGAATTAAATGTTATGCACGGTGGTGACTTGGTAAGTCACCACCATGCAAGATGGTGATTTTATGTCACCATCGTGCATAATTTTTGTATGATGTTTTAGGGTTTAATTTGTTATGCATTTTGTGTTAAATTGAGTGTGGAGTATGCATTTGGGGCTTAATTAGATTAGTTTTTGTGTTTAAGTGTTTTTATGGGTTAGTTTCAATCTTTGAGCTTAAATTGTATATTTTTGAGGTACCTTGATGTGTGTGCTAGTGTTGCAAGGTAAATAAGGAAGAACGGTGAAGATTTAAAGAGTTTCGGGCTAAAACATACAGGCCACGATCATACATATCGGCCACGATCGTGACAGAAGAGGAAGAGTCAGAGGCATACAGGCCACGATCATGCACCAGGAGCCACGATCGTGACAGAGAGCATCAAATCAGGCCACGATCTTGACTGAAAGGAAAAAGTGCTGGCCACAATTGTGGCAGGCAAGGCCACCATCGTGCCTTGCGTCGAGCTGACATGAAAACTCAATTTTGGGGTGATTTTTTGGACCATTTCGATCCCGAGTTTGACCTAGAGCTACTACCAAATAAATAGAACAATACCTAATAGCCACCAGGAGACATTAGAGAGCCGAGAGAGATGTACAAATGTGAGATTCTGTCAAAAATCTGAGGGAAAACGTAGATAGAGATCAATCGATTGAGGAAGGAGATGAAGGAAGAGAGGCACAGAGATACGATTGACGTGATGTACTTCCCAGAATAGGTAGTTTCTCGCAGTCGTGACTCTGAGATCCATTCTAATTGTATCATATAGTTTTTTTTTTCAATTTCATTAATGTATGGAATTTAAGATTGATTAGAATTATTTGTCGTTGAGTGTTGATTTTTCTGTCTAACTCACCTTTGGGTTTATTTATTCTTGAGATTAATAAAATTGATTTGATTATGTTTTATTTCGATTTATTGTGATTCAATTCGATTCTTCATAACTGGGCAATAAACTGAGAGGGTGAGTAGGTGAAAATCATAGATTTAGGTTAATGAGAGTTAGGTAAATTGATAGTTAGAGAATTGAAACAAACTGGTAGAGTCGTGTAACGAGAGATCGAGCACAGATTACTGGTAGGTTAATAGACAGCATTAGAACTAATTTAGGTTTTGGACAAATTGTGGATCGAGAGATTGCAATTTCCATAATTTGAATTAGGGATTATTAATTAGGTTAAGAATTATAACTTGAGAGAGAGTAATTCACTCTAGGATCATCTAGGCCCATTAAATCGGAATTTTTATAATTGGGTAGATTTTCTTTAATTTCGAATAGATTCCCCCTTTCTCTCAATTGGTCACTTCTAGGTTAAAATTTGGATTATTTGTGTGAGTTCGTTTTTGTTCATTTTTAGGTTCTTTAATTTCTTGTATTTGATTCTCGATTGATTTATATTTCTGCAGTAACTGTTCAATTAGGTTTTACGAACTTAGCTTCCATTAGATTTTAGGACTAGTTCCTTTCCTCGTGGGATCGACACCTTAGGTACTACGTAAACGACTCATGCACTTGTAGAATTTACTGAGGTTATAAATAGTAAAACTTAGCGTATGCATAACCTTGTGAACAAGTTTTTGGCGCCATCGCCAAGGAAGGTAGTTAGTTCTATAGTTTAAGGCATTAGGATAGTCTTTAATTTTGTTTCAGTTTTTGGTTAGTTTTACTTAGGAATCGTGCTCTTGCATGAACACAAGAGTCACGAAGGGGTTCAAGTCGCACAATGGAGACATCAGATTTAGGCATAACACGTTTAGACCGAACCCTTAGGAAAGCTCGGTGAGAAGAAGAAGAAGATCGAGAAAGCAAAAAATGGCCGAGGAGTTCCAACTTAACGTGGATTAAGAGGTCAACCCTGGTAGGCAACAACAAAGGACCCTCATGGACTTTATAAGACCAGGGTTTAATCCTGCGAACCAAGGAGTGGCTAGACCCCCTGTTCAAGCAATCTCCTTTAAAATTAAACCAGCCCTCCTGAATATGCTTTAACAAAACGTCCAATTTTATAGACTTGCAAATGAAGACCTGAACGCTCACATCGTGAGTTTTCTCGAGATCTGTGATATTTTCCAATATCATCAGATGTCAGAAGACA
The DNA here is from genome assembly GCA_025594535.1 of Erythroxylum domingense. NCBI lineage: Eukaryota > Viridiplantae > Streptophyta > Magnoliopsida > Malpighiales > Erythroxylaceae > Erythroxylum > Erythroxylum domingense. The sequence goes on along the minus strand of JANQBM010657267.1, from coordinate 32,372 downwards.
TAGTGAGAATTAGGCTATTTCCCTTTACGCTTAGGGATAGAGCGAAGGCTTGATATCATTCACTGAGCCCCTATAACATCACGACATGGGACCAACTAGTGCGTACTTTCTTGGACAAATACTTCCCACTAATAAAGACCACCAAGATTATTAAAGAAATTACAAATTTCCAACAAGGTGATCGGGAGTCTATTTATGAAGCATGTGAACGTTACAAGGATCTACAAAGGAGATGCCCATACCACAATTTACCTGAGCCGTTCCTGCTGCAGACATTTTATAATGGAGTAAATCCACAGACTATAGGCATCATCGATGCAGCGTCAGGAGGATTATTAAAGTGAAGGAATTAATAGAGGAGATGGCCAGAAATAGTTGCTTATGGGCTAGTGAGCGTAGTAGGCAACCTACTAACTTTAAAGAGCAGAAGGGAGTTGTCGCTGTCGATCAGATGATAAAGATGCAAGCTAAGATCGATAATTTGACCCGATAACTTAGTAATATGAAGGCATCATCCTCAACTATAGTAAAGGCCACGCAATTGAATCGCAAGCTATGCAACCATTTGGATCATGACACAGTGGACTATTTTTTGATGAGAGAAGACAACCCGAAGCAAGTTCATTACATGGGAGCTCAATTTGGACATGGAGGGGGTAATAATCCCTACTCCAACACACATAAACCTAGGTGGAAGAATCACCCAAACTTCTCCTGGTCGAACATCAACAATAGACGGCAGTTCAGACCCAAGGAAGGACAAAATAGGCTCAATGGATTCAAAATTGGGAAGAATTTTAGATAAGCTTTAGACTTTAGATAATGCACACAAAAAGTTGGAAGATAAATTTGAACAAGTCACTAAGAGACATGCGGCTTCCATTTGTAATTTAGAATCACAAGTGAGTCAATTGACAAGTGCTACAGATAAATCTCTCCTTTGTTGAGATGTTAGAACATATGCCAAAATAAATAAAAAATTTTAAAGGATATATTATCTAAGAAGCGTATTTAGGAGGAAAATCAGACAGTAGCCTTGATTGGTACTTGCAGTTTAATAGTCACCAGTCAAATACCTTCAAAATTGAAAGATCCAAGAAGTTTCACAATACCTTATGTGGTTGGTGAAATGAAATTCACTAAGTGTTTGTATGATCTGGGAGCTAACATCAATCTTATGCCCTTGTCAATATCCAGGAAGTTGGGACTGCGAGAGGTCAAGCCTACCTCTATGTTAATTTAATTGGTATACCAGTCCATTAAAAGACCATTGGGAATAGTGGAAGTTGTATTGATGCGAGTGGACAAGTTCATTATTCCAGTAGATTTTGTGGTTTTGGATTTTGAAGAAGATAAGAACTGTCCACTAATCTTAGGTTGATCTTTTATGAATATGGGGAAGGCCATAATTGTTGTCCACAAATGTAAATTGACACATCAAATAGGAGAAGATCAGGTTGAATTCAATACGAATAAAGCCTTAAAGAATCCAATAACAAGCAGTGTATGCATGAAGGTCGAAATATTATATCATCAATTGCGAGAACAAACTGAGAGTTGCATTGTAGAAGTGAAGTCTTTGGAAGTAGAGGATGACAATAAACACCAGAATCCTGAATCTATAGAAGATGATGAGATAGAGGGAACAGATGTTTCCAGTGCATCAAGACAAATTAGTTCGGACCAAAGCATCCCCTCTACCATCCTCAAAGATGCCTCTGATATTAGAACTTAAGCCTTTACCTTCACACCTCAGGTATACTTTTCTTGGTAAAGGTAAAACCTTACCAATAATCATCTCCAATCAATTGAGTGAAAAAGAGGAAAGTAAGGTGGTGGAGGTCGTCAAGAAGAAAATGAAAGCTACCGGATGGCAGATTGCTGACATTTGAGGAATAAGTCTGAATGATTGCATGCACCGAGTAAATTTAGAGGATGGCTGTAAAACGATGCAGGAGAGTCAATAAAGGTTGAATCCTAACATGAAGGAAGTATTCAAGAAGGAAATCATTAAACTCCTTAATGCAGGAATAATTTATCCCATCTCTGATAGTGATTTGGTCAGCCCAGTGCAATGCGTGCCTAAAAAGGGGGGATGATAGTGATAGAAAGCAAAAGTGGAGAAGTAATTTCTACAAGAACAGTCACATGATGGAGAGTATGCATAGATTATTGGAAGCTTAACTTAGTGACTAAGAAGGATCACTTGCCTCTCCCATTCATAGACCAGATGATACAAAGGGTAGCTGGCCATTCATTCTATTATTTTTTAGACGGGTACTCAGGCTACAATCAAAATTTTATCTACCCTGAAAATAAGGAGAAAATCACACTCACTTATCCTTATGGTACATTTGCATACAGATGGATGCCCTTCAGGCTCTACAATGCCCCAACCATATTTCAGAGATGCATGATGTTAATCTTCACGGACATGATAGAAGATGTAATGGAGGTATTTATGGACGACTTTTCAGTCTTTAGATAGAGTTCTTCAAAGGTATGAAGAATCACATCTGGTACTGAATTGGGAGAAATACCATTTCATGGTATAAGAAGGGATGGTGCTAGGTCATAAAATCTCACATTAAGGGTTCAAAATTGATAGAGCAAAGACAGAGGTGATAGAAAAACTTCCACCACCAAGTAATGTAAAAAGGGTGCGAGGATTCTTAAGTTTTGCTGGGTTCTACCGACGATTCATTAAGGATTTTTCACAAATTGCAAGACTTTTAACAAACCTCTTAGTCAAGGATGTACCCTTCGTGTTTGAAGATAAATGTATGTCTGCATTCAATACTCTAAAGGAGGCATTAACTTCAGCACCAATTTTATCACCACTTGATTGGACGTTACCGTTTGAAGTGATGTGTGATGCAAGTGATCAGGCCATAAGTTGCATATTGGATCATCAAAAAGACAAGAAGTTGCATGCAATCTACTATGCTAGTAAGACGCTTGCAAGGCCCTAACTAAATTATGCCACTTCAGAAAAGGAATTACTCGCAGTAGTGTATGCATGCAATAAGTTTCAACAATACCTTTTGGGATCAAAGGTGATTGTATTCACTGACCACGCAACATTAAAATACCTTTTTAACAAGAAAGATGAAAAACCTAGGTTAATTTGATGGGTGTTACTTTTGTAAGAATTCAACTTAGAAGTGAGAGATAAAAAGGGAGATGAAAATGTGGTAGTTGACCACCTATCCAGACTTTACAAAGAAAAGGTCAAAAAATGGTATAATGCTTATCTCAAGCAAAAGGATTTTAAGGCAAGGGACATCGTTCTACTATATAATTCCCTATTAAGGTTATTTCCAGGGAAGTTAAAGTCTAGATGGAGTGGACTATTCATGGTCATTCAAGTTTTGGATCATGGAGCTCTTAAATTAGAAAATGCTAATAAAGAGACTTTTAAAGTCAATGGGCACCGATGCAAGCTATATTTTGGAGGAGCATTTCCCACAGATAAGGAAGTGATTTCCATGTCACCGACCACTTGAAAATGCCTCCTGAATTAAAGATCAAGCTAAGGATCATAAACCAGCAAGTAGTTAGATTTTGTCTAAAAATGTTAGTGATAGTAGTTCTTTAATTTCAATATACTGTTGGTATTTCAAAGTTCAGGGTATTCAATTACCACCTCCCACACCATCACCACCTCCATCTCCTTAGGATCCAAATCTAAGCCAAAATTTTTCTCCATTTTTATTTTGTTTTGTTTGTTTATTTTTTCGTTATTTTTATTTATATTTTTATCGTTAATTTTATCTGCTCTTTGTTATTTTCATTTCTATTTTCACACTTTGGTTATATATGTATCTTGTGTGTTGCTTCTCACATTAAGGACAATGTGTTGTTCAAGTGCGGGGAGGGATTTTGTGTTTTTCTTTTATATGTGAATTTTGCATACCATATGATAGTATTAGGTTGCATGGTATGAAGTGTGTCAATGTGACAATGGCTTAGATTGAGTGAATTTTTTTTTTAATTTTAGACATGGTATATTAGGTTGTGAACAATCATTAGCCTGCGCAATTAGTGAATTAGAGGGCCTTTGGGATAAATATACAGCATAATTAGGACTTATTGTAAATTTAACACCCTATAGATTGTCAAATTCATTCATAATTTGAGGCCTTTTAGGTTAAGTAGCTCAACTAGTATTTTTCATGGAAATGAATAGCTAAAAGAAACAAGGTAGAAAAATAAAAAAAAGTGTTTAATAAGTGTTAATGATCACTATTCCACTGACCTTCGGATTATGAATAGAGCTAGTAGCCAGTTGAAAATGTGATTTAGCTATGTAACTAGATCGATAAGTATCACAAATATGTGCCTTCGCATGAAAAGACTATAATGACGTTTCAACCAAACTGTTAGTAAATGACTTAGTTGAGTAACCAGATCGACATTGATCACAAACGTTTTCCTCCGAGTAAAAGGCTAAGTAAAAAAATAATAAAATAAAAATTGTGTGTTTAAATAAAAACCTACTGGATTTGTAATAGGCTTGAAGTTTCATGGAATTATACCTAAGAACAATTACCAAGTCTAAGGGACCAAAAAATTATTAATGTGAGTGCACAATTGAAAAGGATAAATAGGTTAACACTTGTTCTTAAGTTAGTTGTATATTTAGTTCAAAGCCCCTCGACATATATTTTGCATGCTAATGATTTGATGTAATTCGAATGAGTGTGTCCAAGATTAAATTTAGTTTATGAAGATTAGAGTCATTGTCATATTATTACATGGCATGTTTGTTTTGTTAGGTGTTGTTGTTTTGTTTGCTTGAGAACAAGCAAATGTTTAAGTATGGGGATGTTGATAGTAGTCTTTTGTATGATGTTTTAGGGTTTAATTTGTTATGCATTTTATGTTAAATTAAGTGTGGAGTATGAATTTAGGGCTTAATTAGATTAGTTTCTGTATTTAAGTGTTTTTATGGGTTAGTTTGAATCTTTTAGCTTAAATTGTATATTTTTGAGGTACCTTTATGTGTGTGCTAGTGTTGCAGGGTAAACAGGGAAGAATGGTGAAGATTTAAAGAGTTTCGGGCTAAAACATACAGGCCATAATTCTGCACATGGGCCACGATTGTGACAGAAGAGGAAGAGCTAGAGGCATATAGGCCACGATCGTGCAGCAGGAGCCACGATCGTGATAAAGAGCATCAAATCAGGTCACGATCGTGCACTTCAAGCCACGATTGTGACAGAAAGGAAAAAGTGCCAGCCACGATCATGGTAGGCAAGGCCACAATCGTGCCCTGCATCGGGTTGACACAAAAACTCATTTTTTAGGTGATTTTTTGAACCGTTTCGACCCCGAGTTTGACCTAGAGCTGTTACCAAATAAATATAACAATACCTAATAGCCACCAAGAGACATTAGAGAGCCAAGAGAGCTGCATAAACATGAGATTCTGTCAAAAATTTGAGAGAAAACCCAGATAGAGATCAATCAATTGAGGAAGGAGACGAAGGAAGAGAGGCACGGAGATACGTTTGACGCGATGTACTTCCCAGAATAGGTGGTTTCCTACAGTTGCAACTCCGAGATTCAGTCCGACAGTATCTTCTAATTTTTTATTTCAATTTCATTGATGTATGGAATTTGAGATTGATTAGAATTATTTGTCGTTAAGTGTTGATTTTTCTGTCTAAACTCACCTTCAGGTTTATTTGTTCTTGAGATTAATAAAATTTATTTGATTTTGTTTTATTTCGATTTATTGTGATTCAATTCCATTCTTTATAACTGGAAATAAACTGAGAGGGTGAGCCAGTGAAAATCATCGATTTAGGTTAACAAGAGTTAGGTAAACCGATAGGTAGAGAATTAAATCAAACTAGTAGAATCGTGTAATGAGAGATCGAGCACAAATTCCAGGTAGGTTAATAGACAAAGTTAGAACTAATTTGGGTTTAGACAAATTACGAATCGAGAGATTGCAATTTCCATAATTTGAATTAGGGATTATTAATTAGGGTTAAGAATTATAACTCGAGAGAGAGTAATTCACCCTACGATCATCTAGGCCTATTAAATCAAAATTTTCATAATTGGGTACATCTTCTAGGTTGAAATTCAAATTATTTGTGTTAGTTCGCTTTTGTTTGTTCATTGGGTGCTTTAATTTCTCATATTTGATTCTCAATTGATTTAGATTTCTGTAGTAGTTGTCAAATTAGGTTTTGCGAACTTAATTGCCATTAGATTTTAGGACTAGTTCCTTTCCTCGTGGGATCAACACCTTAGGCACTACGCGAACGAACCGTGCGCTTACGGAATTTACCAAAGTTATAAATAGTATAACTTAGCGTGTGCATAACCTTGTGAACAATAACCCTTTCCTTCCTTGGTTTGTAGATATTGCAAAATACTTTTCAAGTGGTATCTTCCATCCTATCTGTCATATCAACAAAGAAAGCCTTTGCCGTTTCAATGCGACCGTTATATTTGAGATAAACCTATACTTTATAAGATCTATGCTGACTGTTTAATTCACAGGTTTGTCCCTAAAGATGAAATGCCTAAAATCTTAACACAATGTCATAGCTCACCGTATGCAGGGCATTATAAAGCTAACAAGACTACTGTATGAATCTTGGAGTGTGGATTTTATTGGCCCACTTTGTTTAAGGATGCACAAGATTTTGTGCTTAAGTACGATAGATGTCAAAGAATGGGCAACATATCAAAGAGAGATGAAATGCCACTTTCGAACATAATGGAGGTGGGGATATTTGATGTATATGGTCTAGACTTCAAGGTACCATTCACAGCCTCCGATGGTAACACCTATATTTTGGTTATTGTTGATTCTGTTTCTAAATGGGTTGAAGCAGTCGCCACTCCAACCAATGATGACGAGGTGGTTCAGAAGTTCATCAAGAAGATTTTTACTAGATTTGGGGTGCCTAAAGCAATCATAAGTGATGGGGGGAGTCATTTTTGCAACAAACCATTTGAGAACCTTTTGAGAAAATACAATGTTCATTATAAATTGGCTACCCTATACCACCCCTAAACTAGTGGCCAAGTGGAGGTGGTGAATAGAGAGCTGAAAAAGATTATGGAGAAGATAGTGAGCACTTTAAGGAAAGATTGGTCATTCAAGCTAGATGACACACTGTGGGCTTATAGAACAATTTTTAAGACCCCCATAGGCATAACACCATAACAACTTATGTATGGCAAGGCATGTCATTTACCATTGAAGTTGGGGCATAGAGCATATTGGGCAATCAAGAAATTGAACATAAATTGGAAGCTGGTAGGAGAAAAGTGATTGTTACACCTCGACGAGTTAGATGAATTAAGGTATGATGCTTATGAAAATGCCAAGCTATATAAAGAAAGGGCTAAGAAGTGACATGATGGCAACATCAAGAAGAAGGAATTCAAGAGTGGAAACTTGGTATTTTTGTTTAACTCAAGACTTCGACTATTTCCCATAAAGCTTAAGTAAAGATGGAGTAGGCCTTTCAAAATTCTTCGAGTGTTTCCCCATGGAGTTGTGGAGCTGGAAAATGATAAGGGGGAAACATTCAAGGTCAATGGGCACTACTGTAAGCCATATTACGAAGGGACATTTCCACAAGAAAGGGAAGTTATCTCTCTCCTATCTTCTGCTCTTTCATGAATATATGAGGAATGGTCAAACTATTAACCTTAACTTAGCATGTGTAATTTCTTTTGGTTATCTTTGCTTAGTTATTTGTTTGATTTATTCAATTAAGATTGTGCTTGAATTGAGTTTGATTGATGTTCAATTTGGTTTTTGTTTGAATTTCAACTTGTTTTCTTTTCGAAATCCTTGATGATAATATTAATTTGATGTGTTTGTAGGTTGTAGGATCATGGGGAATCAAAATCAAGCTTGGAAGAAGGTTTGGATTCGTTGATTCCCACGATCATGGGAAATCTCTCCAGAAAGTTTCTAAAGCGACAACCTATGATCGTGGGAAATGTTGTGATTCGCACAATCGTGGGAATTCTCTCCAAAAAGTTTCTAGAGAGAAATCCCACGATCGTGGGAATTGTGGAAATTCCCATAATCTGGGAGGGAAATTTAAACTTCCCTCCCATTTTCTTCTTTCATCCACTCTTAAAATTTTCACTCCTTCTCTCTCTAACCCACGAAAATCCTCCTCCCATTCTCTAAACTCTTTATTTTTTTCTCTAGATTCTTGGTATTTTCTTCAACTCTTTCATTAATCTTACAATCCTTTCATCTTTTCATGCATTAAAAATTCAAAAACATAAGGATTTGGGTAAGATTTTACTCTCTCTTTCTTAAATACGAATTTCACTCATCTTCTTCTCAATCTTTGTAGATTTTCCCCTTACAACAGCACCAAGGAAGATGATGGCTCAGAAACTGACTGACGAACTCCACCGTCAAGTTTTCGGCGAATTTAAGTCTGATTTAGCAGCAGCTTATCAGGCCCCATTCCCGATTTACTCAAAAGAAGAAGGTATGTGTTTCTAAGACTTTAAGGCTAAGAAAATAGTCACTCCTAGGTATTTTGATTTTGAAGCGTTAAAAAACATAGGAGTGAAGCCAAAAATTGAGTGATTAGCTGCAAACATAGGTTGGAATAGGTTTATCTCCTATGATGACCATTAAGTTTTTCACTACTGTCTCATATAACCCTAAAATGGACCTTTTATAGTTTAAGCTATTCGGTACTATTTACAAATTGGATTATACTGTCATGTGTAATCTTTTTTATTTACAAAATACAAAAATTTTAGATGATCACACTGATTTTAATGTGGATTCCTATTGGAAAATTCTAACGTGGGAAGAAAATTTTGATTCTAGGAATGCACCGAATTCTTTAATACGTAGTGTCAAACATTTTCTCTTGCATAAATTTTTGTGCTTAACTGTGTTCAATAAAACTAAAATTAGCAAATGTTCGGCCAAAGAACTCTTCTTTTTATGGTGCATGGATCAAAAAGTTAAAATCAACACACCTTTTAGAATTTTTAGATCAATAGTAAGTGTTGTCAATAAAAAGAGTTCCTATTTTGGAATGTCACATGTTGTTACTGCTTTAACTCATTATTATAACCTTAATGTGGAAGAGTTACACACAACACCACACGATATGTTTGACATATTATATTTGAGACGTTATGAGATTTTGGAGTTCCATTATATTGAACTCCAAAATCCTCAGACGCACACTACAGTGAGGAGCAGGAGGGGCACTAGTACAACCGCCTCCCAACCATCCACATCCTGCGCAATCCCAGAGCCAGAGGTAGAAGCATTATAGGAGGAACCAAGTGCACCAGCAGAGGTCGACCGATTCAGCACATCCTCGACCAGATGGCCTCCAATCAACAACAAATGACATCCCAACTAAATGAGCTCGGCACCTAAATGCAAAAAGTCCATAAGGAGAAACGTAGCTTGAAGAAGAGGTTCCTTAACTTCTTTCAGAGGAACAATTTTAAAGCTCCTTCACTAATACCGTCACCACCATCATTTGAATAAAATTTTCTTACCCTTTCACTTTTATATTTTGTTGTTTCTTTTGTTTGGTTTAATTTCATCTTTTGTTGGGTTTCATGTCATTTCCTTTTATTTGGTTTGTTGTCATTTTTTGTTTGGTTTCATGTCATTTGTGTGTTTCAATTTCTTTTGTTTAGTTTGAGTTTATTTTCCCTTATTTGGTGGTTGACTTGTCACATTGAGGACAATGTGAACTTTAAGTGTAAGGAGGTGGCATTAACTTTCTCAATTGCATTATTTGCATTTTGTTAAATAGGATGCATGGTTAGGCATATCATGTGCTTTGTGTCAGCAATAAAACTGCATTTGAATCATTCTAATGAATATGGTCATGAGATTCTGTCATGCTAACTGGAATTAGATTGAATGCATGCTTCAACTCATATTAGGCTACTTGAGTAGAAAGTGAACCATATAGAGTGATGAAAAGTAGTTGGATACATAAGCTTAGTCACAACTTGACACTTGAACAATGAGGTAATGTAGAGATGCATAATGAGTTTTCATTTGAGCCGATGTGAGGATTGAGCCATATGACTCCATCCATAGTCATTCTATTTCTTTGTTGAGTGATACGTCCTTAGGTTATAACCTTTAGAACTAGCTTTGAATCGGTTTGAGCGTACTAGATGCATGCTTAATAGCGATGATTAAGGCCCTCTTTGTGTTAACCATTGGCCTAAATGACCTACCCGTTAATTTTCCCTTGCTACCCCTGTTGAGCCTTAACCTTTTGTTTCTTGAAAACACTTGAAATTTTAAAACTTTAAACCTTTTGAACTTACCCATTCATAAGCTTAGTAGAGTATTAAGTAATACATTAGTTAGGATCGTTGTGAAAATTTACCGAGATGAGTTGCATATATTTCTGCCTTTGGAGTACAGTGTATATAGTGTTACTTTGATTCATAGTTCTTCCATGTACTTAAAAAAAAGGAAAGAAAAATAAAAAATGTTGAAAAGAAAAGAAAAGAAAAAATGAAAAGGAAAAGAAAAAAAAGGAAGAACAAGTGAGTAGTATAACTAAGTGCAGAATATTAGTTATATTCGTATATCTCAGAGTTATGTTTTGATATCCCATTTTATCCGCTTTTTACTTTACGAATGCTTGTGCTTAACCCTTGTTTCTTTCTTTACCCACCTTAACCCTTACCACATTACTACCCTAAACAAGTCCTTTTGATCTATTTATGCATGCAATCATTGTAGAGGAGAATTGGTGTATTAGCAAGCATATGGTAGTGTAGTTTCCTATAAGAAGTTTGGGCGAAACACTAACCATCAAACACTTGAGAGAAATGAGTGAAAACCGTGAGGAAAATTCATTTTGCATCTATACTTATCTTTGAGTGATGGTGCCAATTATTGAGTTTGCTTATGTATACCAATGAAAAAGTAGTCGTAACATGTGTATTAACTTGATATTTGAGTTGGCTTAATTTTGAGGGATTGTATGCTTTGATCTTTGTGAAAATGAAGTAATAGAATTAAGTGGTTGTATTTATTTTACTTGAGGACAAGCAAAGATTTAAGTGTGGGAATGTTGATAGGTGTGCATTAGTCTATATTTTTCTATGTAATTGACATGTGTTTCGTGCATAATTGATGATTATTGTTACAGTTTAGGATTTATTTTTTACATTTTCAGTTATTTTGATTTCCATCGTTGTTCTTTTATGTTTGATGTTAATTTAAGGTAAGAATTGACTATTTTTATGTAGGTAGGAAGATTGAGCAATTTGGAGATTGAGCTAGAGATGAAAGAGGAAAAGAAAAGAGGAAGTTTTCTGTGGCCAATTCCCAATTCCACGATCGTCGGAATCATGTCAGTTCCTATGATCGTGGGAATTACAATCCGAGACAATATGTGGGGCTTCATTAACCTTAGGGTTTTTGGACTATTAAAGCATAATTAAGCCTCCATCTTAAAGGGGGACTAAACCCTTCTATATAAACACTATCTTTGAGTGAAGAACACATGTTTAGAGCCTTGAGGAAGGATTGAAGTCAAGGATTATCATCAAGATTGGAGAAAATAGGACATCAACACCAAAGTTTCCATATTTTGGCAAAGAAGAGAATGAGTTCCTTATTTAATTTTCTGTCAATTTTACTTCTTCTATTCTTTGTAAAATGGTTTATTTGAATGTTGATGATGTTATGAAGGCCATGAGTGGATGATTTAGTTTTAGGGATTGCTTTTGAACTATTTTGTTAGAACTCCTATTCCATTGAATTGAATGAAGTTGTCTTTGATGATTGGTGATTTTATTTGTTATCTTGCAAATAATCGAGAGAGTGAATGAGATTAATTGTGTAGGATTGTACAACGAGAGTTGCTAGCCTATAAACATACAATCATCACGTTAATTGATTAGTTAGAAAAGAGATCTCAACGAATTCAATTGATCACCCATAGGATAGTTTAATAACTAGTTAAATCGGTAGAGTTATTGGGTAGGTTGAGAGATCATCCAATTGATTCCATTTAATTCAATTAGCAACAATTAGTTATACCTTGAGAGAGGGTAATTAGTACATTCGAAAATCTAGGGTGAGACATAATTCGATTAATAAAATAGAAGGGAGATAAAATAGGGAAAAAAGTAATCTCTAATCTTTAGATTCTTAAATTCTGATTTTTCTACATTTTGACATTGACTATTGCTTTGTTTTAGTCTTTTAATTTTAATTTAAATTTTCAGATTATTTGCATTAAACAATTTCGTTTATTAAACAAAGTTTTGTCTAAATTAAGTGGTGTTGTTTAGGCATCAATCCCTGTAGGATTGATATCTACTCTTTTTAACTATAAGTCACGACCTGTACACTTGCAGTTTTTGAGTGTAAAACAAGTAGATAGGTTTTATCATCAACAAGTCCCTTCCTAACATTCTCTTTTTTCCAAAGTGTTTTAATGTTTAAGATCTATATCATTTTGAGTTCCATATTGCTTTTTTATCTTATTTATGATCATCATTAATAAATAATCTTAAGCCTATCTTAAAATCATCATCCTACACAACATCATTAGGCAAAGAATCATTTTCATCCAAGATGATGTATGCTCTCTTTTACGTGCATGATTCTTTTGCTGTACACCTTATATGTTTTGTTATGAGAAGAGTATACTAAGAACACTACCTCATCACTCCTAAGGTTAAATTTTTCTAAGTTGTTTTACCATTATTACACATATAAAATTGAAACTAAAATGTTTTAAGGTGCATAATATTTGGTTTCTTACCCTTAAACAACTTATAAGAAGTTTTCTTTAGAAATGATCTAATCATAGACCTATTTATAATGTAATATGCAGTGTTTATAGCCTCAGCCCAAAAGGCCTAGGAAGTCCATAGGTCATGAGCATTGTTCTAGCCATTTATTTTAGGCTTTAATTCTTTCCCTCTATAATAATTTTTATTATGGGATTCTCGGGCTGAGAAATTTTGATCAACATCATATTCCCTGTAATAGTCAATGAAGGCTGAATTATCTAATTTAGTGTCATGATCAGAATAAAGTGAGAGTATTTGATGTTTATAATGCATTTAGACCTTTTAAGAAATCATAAAGAACTCATCCAAATTTTCATCTTTAGTTGAAAGAAATATGGTTCAAGCGTAATATGAATAATCGTCAACTATAACTAAAACATACCTCTTACCTCCACTACTTACCATTATCATTCGTCCACATAATTCCATGTGCAATAGTTTTAGTAACTTACTTGTACTTACCATATTCTTGGCATTAAAAAGACAATGGACATGCTTTCCTTTTGCACAAGCTTCACAAAATAACTTATTTTAAACTTCATGGAAGATAAACCATTAATAAGGTATCATGAAATAAGATTTTTTAATAATAATAGAGTGGTATGCCTAAGTCTTTCATGTATAAAGGATCATCTTTAAGAACACTTAAACATGTTAGATTGATGTTCTGAAGTAAGTCAAGATTTACCTTATTATTGATTGCATCCTATTCTTGTAAAAACAATCTCATTTGTTTTTTCATAATTAAACACTTATCAGGAGTAAATTGCACATTATTTCCTTTGGTATAAAATTGTGAGATATTGAGCAACGTATATTGTAAAACATTAACTAAAAATACGTTGTCAATGGGATGAGACAACGACTTACCTAGTTTACCAACACCAATAATCTTACCTTTCATTTTGTCACCAAAATTCACAACTCCAATATAAAAGGCCTTGAGTGAGAGGAATATAGATTTGTCTCCTATTATATGCTTAGAACAACCATTGTCAAGGAACCACTAGTTGTTCCCCTTTACTTCAGCTTGTAAAATAGATTAGGGTTTAGTTTAGGAACCCAAATTTTTTTGGTCCCTTTTTAACATAATTAGCTGTTAAAATATTCTTATCAATCCACACATACTTTATATGAGCATAGTTTTTTTCACTAGCGTTTGCCTACAATAACATTAAAACATACAATGGCTTGTTTTATCATAATGCATGCAAACAATATACTCAACAAACTAATATATTTTCTTTTGTTCTATGACTTTTTCTTTTTACCATCAAAACCTAACCCATATCTAGTCCTCTTGTATGATTTAACAAGCCATTCAGTAGATACCTTGGCTTAGTTCATTCCCTTATTCTCCATTTGTTCTTTACTTTTATTTAATTTATTTCTTAAATCCTAGTTTTCACTTTTCAAATCTATAAGTTGTTTTGACAGTTTTCATTAGGAGTTTAAGAGACAAGTTAACTCGGAAGGGTTACCAAGAAAAATAAGGGTAGGAACTATAAGACCTAATACTGCTTCATCATTATTCTCATTACTGTTTTTAGCATAATGAAGTTTCAAATCTCCTTCTTTAAGCCTTATTAAATAAGTTCTAGTAATTGACAACTCATTTCTCATGTTCTCAATCTAACTAGGATCAATGGAAGTTTTTAGTTCATTCTCATAAGTAAGAGCATCATTATTCTTTTCTAGTTTTATAGCCTTTTCTTTTAGGTTAGATTTTTCCTCCTTAAAAGTCTTTAATTCATTTTCATATAATATTTTCCTAGTTATGAATCTTAAATTTTCCTTTAAACCTAGAATAACATCTTTTAAGACATCGACTTTATGAGTAGTATCTTTATAATTATTCGTACGAAAGCCACAAAAATCAATTAATGCTTATTTTGAGTAAGTCTATAAGGTAATTTTTCATTTAGATGTACTTAACTTTGAGTCATCATCAACAGATATTACGCTTTCTTCAAATAAAGCCATCAAATAGAGATTTGTTGTATAATTGGAGCTTTCAAAATCAGCCTCACTGCCATCTAAATCTCCTCATATAGCTAGCATGGCTTATCTAAACTATTTATTATCAAATTGCTTTTCCTATTTCTTACCACATTCTTTGTTCTGTTCCTTACCATCTTATTCATCCCATTTAGGGCAATCATTTATCATTTGATCTAGACTTCCATAGTTAAAGCAACCTTTAGCATTCTTCTTAGAAGAAGTAGAAGAAGAGAACTTACCCTTACTAGTTTTTCCCTTTTGGTTGACTTTGAGTTCTTAAGAAACTTTTTAAATTTGCATGCTAGCATAGTAATGTCTTCATCATTTAAGTCTGAGTCATTCACTTAGATTTTCCTTAAGAGCAAACCCCTTATCCTTTTAAATTGGAATTTAGTTCTTCAATACTATCTCATTTGTCACAAAGTTATAATCAGATCTTTAAGGTGCAAGGTATAAAGATCTTTAACCTCTTGGATATCGATAACCTTTTGCATCCACTTTAGTAGTAAATTAAAAAGAATTTTCCTAACCTTTTCTTCAGTGTTGTAAGTCTTTCTAGGGGAATTAAGCCTGTGGAAAATGTTGGTAAATAAATCAAACACATCATGAACATATTCACTTTCATTCAATTTAAGAAATTTGCATTGAGTAGTTAGTAAATCTATTTTAGATTGTTTTACCTAAAAGGTACCTTTGTGAATTACCTCAAGAAGATCCCATATCTCCTTAGCATGTTTTAGACTAAGACATTGACTATGCTTTTAAAATTGTAAGCCATGTTTTACCCTAAGACATCGATTATGTTAACCCTTGCTACTCTTTAAGGACCTTACACAAGGTCCCTCAACTCTCACAAAATATTGAAATGAAGTTACCTGAGAAGCTTCTTAGAAAAACAAAAAGGTACAATAAAACCTATGAGATAACTCAGGATGGAATGAAGAACTTGCTTACAAGTAAGAATGGTGGATGGAACTCATATTGTGCTTTAAATAAGTATGTAAATGCTCAACATGAATGATCCAATTTTATGGCACACTATACACACACATAAAAAGAACTCTTTATCCCCCATTTATTCAGTTTTTAGAATGGTGACTAATCCTAAAAATGAGAAAATAAACCAACCATGCCAGAGCCAACTATATCTAATGTATATACCAATATTTTTCCATCTTCTAATTTAAATTTTCATAAAGTCAACCTAGTACATCTAATTCTAACCAAGTGCTCCTATATTTTAGCAAAAGGACCACATGAACCGATTTGATACCATAGAAATTTCTAACGTCTAATGTTAATGATAAGCATAAATTTTCCTTCCAAATCACTCACATAAAGACGTCTATTTTCATGCAACAATATCCAACGCTTATACTTACATTAAAATTTTTATTAAATGAAGTAGTTGCTCCTTATATATAGGAAAAGAGACTCACTTCTAGTTTGACATCGTACAAGCTAAATCACATCCAAACCTAATGAATAGGATAATTTTTTTCTTAATAAAGTACTCCTTCATGCCGTATAAAAATGCATATGTTCATGATGAGATTTAGGCAAGCACAAAGATAAGAATAAAAATTTAACCTTTATCTAGGAATAGTATATGAGTTTATTAAATATAAAGCCTAAAAAATGTAATTTAATAAAACCAATTTATATCTAAAATAGCCTACACATAAAAATTCCTAAGCTAATTTTGACCAAAACAAATTATACTAACAACATAAGCAACAAGACATCCAAGAAAACTGCCAAAATGTTATCACTAGACTAAAACATAACCATGCGAATATATTACCTAAATAATGTAATTTTGTGTGCATAAACATATGCAATATGGGAAAGTTCTACCAATGAATTACTAATAAGACAAGGCTACATACCATTCCAAGACTCCCTTATATAGAGTCTAAAATGGCAATAAAATAAAAATAAAAATAAAATTCATGCTTTAATGTGAACCCACTTAACCATAATGAAGGACGTCTTTTTCTTATTCACAATATGCAAATTATGTAACTCAAAAATGAGGTTATCTTATATTTACATTACTATTTTGTCATCATAAAAAACACATTAGTCTAACTTTAAAGATAAAATGAGTAAGGAAAGAGAGAGAAATAAGACCTTTATTTAAAGCAACATCAAGGAAGGTCATGATTATAATATGTTGACTATGTAAAAGACATAATCATAATAAAACTAGATGTCCTTTCAAAGAAACGTTTCAAGATTCTACTCTTAATAAATTTTCACAAAAAAAAGTGAGGTTCCATCTAAGCATGAAACTTATGCTGATAAAGAGATTAGATTGTCTAATTGGAAAGTAATTTCTTCATCGTATTTAATTTTATATTGACTTTTTTGAGTTTGTTACTTATATATTATTCCTTATTAATGCTTGTAGGAAGGAAGAAACGAAATTTTTACATTTAACGTGAATAAAGGAAAGGTAGTGGCTCCTGTAAGAAAGACTATTGAGATTGTGCCATCTAACCTCATTTCTCTTAATAAAGTATTAAAAATAGCTTTATGTAGATAACAAGGACCTGTATATAGAGCTAAGTATTAAATTTAAAGCAACTTCAAGAAGAAGAAGGAAAATCATCTACCTCTTACGATTATAGAAAAAAGACCAAAGAAGCATGGTCAACCTGTAGTGAGCACTCAACAATGCATATTTAGTGGGACATCATTATATAAATGTTGAACAATTATGATCTCTTTTTCTTATAATACTAAGGTTATTATATGTTATGGTTTTGTATTTATGTTTGTTGGCTAATGAGATTATGTATTTTGGATTGTTGTTTGATAGGGTTATACTTTTGTAATCTATGGTTAATTGCTTAAGATATTTATTTCAGATCATTAGTTAATGAATATATCACCATATTGATATTAATAAAATTTTTGTTGTCAAAATGAATATGAGTTGTAATAGGCCTATGTTAAAAATTGTGTTCAATAATAGATTTTTCATTTCTTCATCTAGAAAGTAATATGAGCTTTAACACACTTGTTTTCAAGATTCATTCCTTACAACCTAATTCTATATGCCAACACAACATCCTTGTGTAAGGCTACATTCAAATTTCTTCTTAAGTTTTTATGTCTAGTCAGGAATATGACCTGAAATATACTTATGTTTGAGATAGTGTTCAACTAAAGATATTTATTTTGAGGGATCCTAGCCAAACTCATTATTAAAAAGCAATATTTCTCTAAAATTATTTAATATACAAGATAAAATCAATTATAGTATCAAATTAAGAAAATTTAGATAAAGGAATAATAGCATATTAATAACTTCTTTTAAAGACATATGTATACTACATGCACATCATTAATCCCTTATAATTGTCAACATATTTACATTTTTTAAATCCTTATTCTTTTGGGCCTTTGTATTTGTTTATGTAACAGAATTTTTGTTGAATTAACTGCTAGATAACTAAATACATACTATAAATATTAATTGATAGATAAATAACTATGTAACTGTAGGCTATAATCCATTTGAATGAATAAACCTTATAATTACTCCTTCATTGATTACTAGATAAACAACTAGCAATTAAGATGACTAAAATAACAAATAGGAATATTACTAAAGCAAAATGTACATAATTTTCTAGCATACAAGATATAAAAAAACAGAGGAAGAAATTGTGGTCCTCTTATTCTACTTAACAAAATATATAATGTTTTATTTGGTCTAATGGACAATATTAAATCAACTATTGAAAATTAATTCATCTTTCTCTTTGAAATTCATATTTTCTTCATACTAGAACCATCACTTACTCCCATCAGGAAACTTTATCACAAGTTTGTTTACAAGTAAACTATATTAACCAACCTAATAAGGTAATAAACCATTCTCCTTTTTTTACTTGTTTTACATACATTGTGTTCTTCCTTAACAAACCAAAAATGATTTGAATAGATTTAGGACATATAAGTGGATTGATCCATCTAAAAAAAATCGAATGCGTCCTTCCTTTAAACATAAAACTTTTTAAAAAATAATCATATTTTAAGTAGGTTAAATTTTTTCTATAAGAGAAACAAACCTCACCTGTTTCATCTTATAAGATGCAAATATCTTCCTTACATTTGTCTTTATCTAGGAAGTTTTTTCATTGACATCCTTCCATAGTTACACATTATTAACAAGTCACTGATTCTTCTTCTTCTTTCTCTATGGGTTTCCTTCTTCTTTAAAAAAATGTTAGTGCTCTATCATGTGTTTAATAAAAAATAGATTAGTTAGAGTTTTTATATTTCAAATTCCAAAACATATTAACTTGTTTTCTCATTTATTTTAGATGTACCATATTGACTTTTTATTAATAAAGATTGATGGAAGTACTTGATTTAGTCTATGTATTAAGATTAAAAACTATAATAAGAACCTTTTATGATGGAAGACTTAAAATAGTTTTGATGCCATTTTAATAAAAAAAGATTCTTTTATAAATTCTCACAACCTTAAAATTTATTTCAAATGGTATTCAGTATTTCTTTTATTAACCCCCGATAGTTACTTTTATGCTTAATTACATCAAACCCTTTATAGTTTGAATTTTTTCTACTTTATTTTCAAATTTTCAAATTTTAAAATATTATCATATATTCTATAAGAATTGATTTTTGTTTCACTTGTACTTATAGAGAATGGACAAATGATGCCTTATGACTTGATTAGGTATTATATGGCATAAAACTTAAGATATTTGTGTCATGTAAAACACAACTTTGTGTGGTTTGAAAAACGTAATACCCAAATGAGTTTATCTTTTATATAGACGATATCATGACTTTTGGAGATAACTATAAAGCCCACAAAAGGAAATAAAAAAGCCTAGCCATAACTAATCAACCTAGCCTATGAAATGAATAAACAGAGGGGGTATATATATAAGAAGACAACAACTAGGAAATTAAACACCCAACAAAAATGGTTGTCTTCTTCTTGTTCTTGTTCTTCTTCTTCTCCATTTTATCTAGCTGGTAAGTGTTTAAATACACCATCTTCTTCTTACATTTGAAACTTTTCTTATATAGTCCCTCATTCTTTTTGTTTTGCAGCAAATTGTGAGGAAATTGTGGAGGTTAACATCCTAAAAATCCCTTAGAAAGGCATAGACTTCCCATAGTTAAATTTTTCCAACAATAATTATATGCCTCTTATTATGAGTTTTTCAGTCATCCTACACTAGTTCATACTTGGATTGTATATTGTAATTGTTTAGGAAAATAAACTAAAGTCATAGAAAAAAATAAAAAATGGAGAAAAGTTGGCTAGAAAATGAGGAGGTAGGAGAAGAAGGGAGAGCGAAGACAAAGGCAATTTTAAATTTTTAAGTTGTATTAAGGCAAAATAGGAAATGTAAAAGTTTAATGGTAAAATTGGAATTTAATTCTTAGAAGCATATTTTTGTATTAATAAAATAAATAAGGACAAATAGGACTTTTAATAGTTAAGGGTATTTTAGTAATTATGGTTGTTAGGTTAGGTAAGGATATTTTTAATAATTAAAAATAAAGTGGAAAAGGGAATAATGTTAGATTATTAAGTGAAATTGAGTTGAAATTTTTTTTAATAAGTCTAATAGAATTTTGTAATGTCTAGGTTCAAAGGTCAGATTAAGGAGTAAATTGGACTTATCAATTAGTTGAGTTTGAAATATAGGTAAGGATAACCTCAAATTGTACTCTTAGAATAATGTATGGCTCTTGAAACTTTAAAATTTGTTATTAATGAATTATTTTATGGAGAATCATATCTTGAATTAGTCATTAATTAAATTAATGATTAATAGATGTTTATTTATTTCACATAATTAACAAAGTATAAGATGTTTTGCTTTTATATTTTGTTACGTATTATGAGGTGTATCATTTGTTAATTCAAAAAAAAGTGTGTTAATTAAAATTTTAATTGTGCATAAGTATAAGTAAGAATATTAACGTAAATAAATCAAGTTCTTGAAATTAAATAGAGATTGACTTATAATAGGTTGTGAATAAATGGTGTAAATCATGAATTGATAGTTTGCCTAGGATATGGTACATTCGATGGTCATAGATTAGTAGGTTAGTTAAATATGAGCAAGCGATGGTAGGTATCTATCCATAGAGTAGGTGGCATCTTGAGTCTTAAAGATGTCCTGTACTAATGGCTAGCGATCGGAATAGTACAGATATCCTAAATCTTGGGGATCCTGTGTTGATGGCTAGGTACTAGAATGGTACCAAGGCACCAAATTAGATTGAGAAATTGAGGAACCTTGTATTGATATTTATACATCTTATTATGTTTCCACTTAGTGAGAGATAATTATGATGAGTAGAGATGAGTCGACAAACTATTGAATGTAAACCTACTAGGTTCAAAAAGGCTTGGGCAATTCAGTTAATTATAAGATAAAACATAAATGACAATAATAATATAATATTATTCTTAATCATTGCTATGATTAAAATTTTGGATGTTTGTTAATTGTCGAATAGGTCGACTAATGTTATGTATTTTAGTATGACATGCGGTATTTCTTTTCCACTTGATTATCTGTGTTTTAGTTTATGGTGTTTTTTAAATTCTTTATTCATGTCTTCTGTGTGGTATGAATATCGTGGCATAGAGTATCAATTTGAGGTTTACAACCAGGATCCATTGCGTTCCTCTTTTTCTCGTTTTTCCCTGATTTTTTTTCCATGACTTTCTTCTGAAAAACTGGACTGGACGTTATTGATAAATGAACATGATAGTTCAGGGTTTAGTCGAGGCATGGTTACAACTATCGTTCAAACGATACAAGACCGTTGTACAGGAAGGAGTTGCAAGGTCTCTTATTATACATTAGTTAATCGTTTTCTCCAGTAGCATTTTTTAGCCTCCTGATAAATCTACTACTGGCCACAAAAACCATCAGTCTTTTCCCATAGCATCCCGTTAGTACTCCGTGCTTTTTTTTTCTTTCAAGTCTTCATTTATAAGATAAGCCATTTAGTAATTTGTTTATAGCGTGTTAGTTCAACATCTCACAAAAGTAGCTCTCTAGACTCTTACCTTACATGACAAGCAAACCTTTTCACCTGCATGACTCTACAGTATATTTTCAGTGGGCTCCTAAGCTTTGACAAGCGTTGATTCTTTTCATCTGCCTCTAATTGGTCCAAGACCTTTTATTGTGCGAGTTTCGACAGTTTTTGTGAGTTTCTATACATAGTTTTTTTCAGGCATTTCACTTGTCTTTTTGTTGTTCTTCCTCGTGCAGTATTGAGTTTTTATTTGTTTTTTGGTTTATTTATTTATTTATTATTATTATTATTATTATCATCATCATCATCATCATCATCATCATCAGCTATCTATCTATCTATCTATCTATCTATCTATCTATCTATCTATCTATCTATATATATATATATATATATATCCCTAGGACGTGTTAGGATAGTAACTACGGGAAAGTGTGAGGTTCACGAGCTAGGAGGAATGGCTTTTAATCACACGGATGGGATCCATACTAGTCGGTTCGTGTGTTCAACGTGTAAGAATAAAAGAGGGGATGATATAGTGCGGATAAGCTTTTGGAACATTAGGACCCTCACGGGAAAGTCTTTAGAATTAGTAGAGATTTTAGATAAGTATATGATACAAATAGCTTGTATTCAGGAGACTAAGTGGTCGGGAGCTAAAGCAAAGGAGATAGGGGGATTCAAACTATGGTACTCTGGAAATACGCGGAAGCAAAATGGGGTAGGTATCCTAGTGGTCAAGGAACTTATAAACCAAGTGGTGGGGATCACAAGGGTAAATGATAGGATTATGGCGGCTAAAATTGTTATTTGCAAGGTTGTTCTCAATGCAGTATATCCACCTCAAGCTATTTTAGGCGAACAACAAAAATGGGTATTCTAGGCGACGCTAGATGGAGTGCTCCTATAAATTCCTAATTCTGAGCAGGTTATCTTAGGAAGTGGTTTTAATGGGCATATAGGGGCTGTTTTGGATGGATATACAAGAACTTATGGGGGTTTCAGATACGGCACTAGAAATGAAAGTGGAAATGCCTTATTGGACATGGTTGTAGCATTTAAGCTAGTGATATCCAATTTCTGTTTTAAGAAAAACAAGACGCACTTGGTGATGTTTAAGATTAGCACGACCTATACGTAAATTGGTTATTTCCTTGTCAGGAAGAGAGCTAGAGCATGGTGCAAGAATTACAAAGTGCTTCCGACCGCATGTTTATCAACCCTACATAAATTATTAGTTTTGGATCTAGGAATTAAATGATGGAGGACATAACATTTTACTAAGCGATGTCATAAAATTAGATGGTGGAATCTAAAAGGGGACATGGTGGAACGATTTCGGACCAGCGAGAGGGGATGAAAATAGGATGTGGGAGGGAGTAGCCCTCGTAGTGAGAGAAACAACCACAAAACTCCTAAAAGTCTCTAAAGGGTAGAGGGGCAGGCGGATGGAATCCTGGTGGTGGTTAGAAGAGGTGCAGGGGACGGTAAAGGAAAAAAAGAGAGCCTACAAAGATCTATTAATAAGCACAACAGATGCAGAGTGGGAAATTAATAGAGTAAGGTACAAAATGGCAAAGTAGAAGGCAAAGAAGACAATTTCAGTGGCTAGAGGAGAAGCATACGAGACTATGTATAGGGATTTGGATACGTACAAGGGAGCACAAAATACCGGTATTGAGAAGGATGGGGAGTAGAAGGGAAGTAGGGCCAGATGAGATCCCTATAGAGGTATGGAAGCAAATAAGGATTGTTGGTATTGAGTGGTTAGATAAGCTTTTTAATATGATCCTAGACTCAGCCAAAATGCCGAATGAATGGAGATTGAGTAGATTTATCCCATTATACAAGGCCAAAGGGGACATCCATCATTGTCATAACTATAGAGGCATCAAATTAATAAGTCATACCATGAAGCTGTGGGAGAAGGTAATTGAAAAGAGAGTCTGGAGAGTTATTTCTATATCGGCCAACCAATTTGGATTAATTCCTGGTAGGTCCACGATAGAAGCAATGCATCTACTCCGTAGGCTAATGGAATGCTACAGGGAAAAAATGGGATTTATATATTATTTTTATTGATTTAAAGAAGGCATATGATACGGTTCCTAGGGAAATCTTATAGAGGTGTTTGGATGCAAAGGGAATTCCTATGACCTATACACGCATATTTAGAGATATGTATGAAGGAGCAATGACTAGCGTAAGGACGATATGGGGCAACACGGAAGCATTTTCTATTAGTATTGTTCTATACCAAGGCTCTGCTTTAATCCCTTTTCTGTTTGCATTAGTTTTAGATGAGCTTGCCAAATATATTCAAGGAGAGGTACCTTGGTGTATGTTTTTGCTAACGATATTATCTGGGTAGATGAGACTAGGGCGGGGGTCAATTTCAAGTTATAATATTGGAGAGAAACGTTAGAATCGAAAGGTTTTAGAATGAGCAGGACTAAGATGAAGTATTTAGAATGTAACTTTTCAGGAAGCCAGATGGTCTATGAGGCGGCGATAGCAATTGATACTCACGTCATACCATAAATATCAAGCTTTAAATACCTCGGGTCCATCATCCAGAGAGATGGTAATATCAATGCTGATATAGTCCATCGTATCGGATCTGGGTGGGGCAAATGGAGAACCGTATCAGGGGTCTTATGTGATAAAAAGATTCCTTTAAAGCTCAAAGGGAAGTTTTATAGAATGGTGATTAGGCCAATCACGTTATATGGGGCAAAATGTTGTCCCACCAAGCGTCGACATATAAGATAGCTGTTGGTAGCAGAGATGAATATGTTTCGATGGATGTGTGATATTACCAGAAGAGATAAGGTCCGAAATTGTATGGTGAGAGACAATTTTTTCATTATCACATTTACATGTGAGTCTACTAAAAACCTCTCTACTATGTAGGGGTAAGGCTACGTACTATCAAACCTCCCTAGACCCCGCTTTTGTTGCGGGATTTCGGACTGAGTGATAATGATGATGTATATTTTAATCACTTAATTAATTAATTATATATATATACGTTATTTGATTTTAAGGGTATGGTCAGTGACCCTTACTGAGTAGGCAGCTTACCCCTTATCACTATTTTTTTAGGAGATAGAGAGATTGTTGATAAATCTAATACACGTGATTGACAAAGTAGAGAGCCAACAAATTAAACTAAGCTATTTTATTGTATATACTTTTGAATATGACAGTTCAACTGGTTGTGTTTGTATAGATAAATTTTGTTGACTAATGAACATCCTTTTTTTAGAAATAATGAGGATTTTGGTAATTAATGTTATGCTTTGGGAACAATTTGGATAATTATGGATTAATAATTATTACATTTTCACATTAGGTTATATGAGAGAGGGTTTACATTTTTAGGGATAAATTAAATGATAACAAATTAAAGATATATTCTTATCTTTTCTAAGATGGTTTTAAAAGATGATAAGGCTACCTTAGAGTCTACTAGACAATTAGGTAATTTGATTCACGCTCCTGATGTGCCTCATCAAGGGGATACCAGAACAGATCAAGTAGGAGCAGAGGTGCCAGTGCCACTACAAATGATGCAATTCTTTTAGCTGATGCAATAGGCTATTGCTATGACTCTAACTCGAGTTAATTTTAGAGTGGATCGCAACTATGAGGAGATTTGTAAGATAGATACATTGGAGTTTTGAGGTATTATTAATCTTAAGGAGGTTGAGGCATGGTGAGAGCAGATAGAGTTAGTTTTAGACCATTTGAAGTCTACCTTGAAAAGATGACCACAGTACATCGTTTCATTATTTCAAGGTAACATACTGACTTGGTGGAAGTCTGTAAGGAGATCTTATGAGGCTAAGAGATGACTTACAAGAAGTTCCAAAGAGAGTTTAGAGACAAATACAGTTCACAAATATATTGAGATTGAAAAAAGATGGAGTTTATGAGTTTGGTTCAAACAAAGGAGATATTAGTATAAAGCTCACTTTGCAGCATTGTCTAGGTATGCATTGGAGGTAGTGGCAAATCCAGATGATAGATGTTACTAATTTGAGTAGGGTTTGAAGATGGATATTTGCTTAGGTTTAGGTGCTACTACTTCTTATTTCAAGAAATTACTAGAGACTACAGTTAGAGTAAAGGATGTGATAAAACAAGGTAGAAGGAGAGTTATGGAGATCAAACAGTTATAGAGGGGGAGGTCGGTCCATAAAAAGGGAAACTAGTCATTCATTTTATATTATTACAAGGGGATCTAGGAAAGCCGATGTGATATCGAGTAGGAGTGGTAGTTTCGACCAGTTTGGTGGAGATCGAGGAGCTGACAGGGATTCAAGACAATATAACATTACTAGTGTACCATCAATTGGATCCGACAGAGGGGTTAGTCAGAGGTTCAGAGGAATTTTTGATAAAGGAGTTGGAGGGTTATAGAGTTGTGCTATCTGCAGGAGAGTTCATAGTGGACCATATAGGGTACCCACTAGGATTACTCAGGCATGCTCTATTTGTGGAGAGCGAGTGAAATTACAAAGGAGTTATTTGATGGTAAGGAGGAGTTTGGGAGTGAGGCAAAGGAGACAGTACATGGTCAGAGTGGTGCCTTTGGCTTGAGTAAAGGTTCAGGTAGAATTGGTAGTAGAGGTTGTGGTAGAGGAGTTGGACGCGGATCAAGAGTAGGTACAGGTACTAGTGAGACATTCTTAGCAAAGGGTCAAACTCAAGCACAGATATCCATATGACAAGGGAGGAGGCACTTGCAGTCAACGATATCATTTCTAATATGATTTTATTATTTGATATTAAGGCTTATGTGTTAGTAGACCTAGGATCTACACATTCTTACATTTTTTAAAGTTTTCCTCTAGATTTCAAAGAAAGTTTAGTCCATTAGAACATAACCTAAGAGTTTGTTTCTAGTAGGAGAGTATGTGGTAGCAAATAGTGTAAGGAGGGGGATATTAGTGAAGATTGGTCGAGTGAAGCTATAAGCTAACTTGATGGTGATAGATTTAAGAGAATTTGATGTAATTCTTGGGATGGATTAGTTCGCACGACATCGGGATATAATGGATTATTATACGAAAGAGGTGATGATAGAGTCTTTAGGTAAACCAAAAGTGATATTTGTTGGGGATTGTTGAGTGGTTCCAGTAAGTGTGATCTCAACTACGACTAATAAACAGTTAATATTAGAGGGATGCGATGCATATTTAGCTCATATTACAGATATAAGGGATATGAATCCTAGGTCAGAGGATATTATTATGGTGAGGGAATTTTCGGAGGTATTCTTAGATGACTTACTAAATCTACTGGCTCAACGAGAGATAGATTTTACCATTAAGAATATGTCAAGAGTTGCATATTTAAAGGAGTTATGAGAAAAGGGTTTTATTAGAACAAGAACGTCACCCTAGGGAGCTTCAGTGTTGTTTATGAAGAAAAAGGATGGTAGTATGAGACTTTGCATAGATTACAGATGGTTAAATAGGTGACAGTGAAGAACATGTACCCATTTTCGAGGATAGATGATCTTTTAGATCAGTTGAGGGGAGCTGTCATATTTTCCAAGATTAACTTAAGATCAAGATACTAGTAGTTGAGGATAGTTGAGTCAAGTATTCCCAAGACAGTTTTCGTACACGGTATCACCACTTTGAGTTCCTAGTGATGCATTTTAGGTTGACTAATGCACTAGCCGCATTCATGGTGTTAATGAATGAGAATTTTTAGGAGTATCTAGATTAGTTTGTGATAGTGTTCATTAATGATATATTGGCGTATTCTGGGAGTAAAAAGAAGCATGAACATTATTTGAGAATTGTGTTACAGATTCTAAAGAAGAGAAAATTGTATGCCAAGTTGAGTAAGTGTGATTTTTTGATAGAACGGGTAGTTTTCCTTGGACATGTGGTGTCCTGAGAGGAAGTGACGCCTGATCCTGCTAAGGTAAAGGCAATTATAGAGTGGGAGTCACCTAGAAATGCATCAGAGGTAAGGCATTTTTTAGGACTTGTTAGGTATTATCGAAAATTTATAGAAAGATTTTCGATGAAAACTAGATTGTTGACTAAGTTGTTGAAGAAAGGAATTTAGTTTGAGTGGACCCATCAGTGTCAGGAGAGTTTTAAGGAGCTTAAGCAAAGATTGACTTCTATTCCAAATTTGGTGCTACCATTGAGTGGTGGAGGATTTAAGGTATATACTGATGCTTCAAGGATAGGTTTAGGGTGTGTATTGATGCAGGATAGAAAAGTGGCTTAAACCTCTCATCAGTTGAGATTGCATGAGTTGAATTATCCCACCCATGATAGCTAGTAGCAATTGTTAACGCTTTTAGGATTTGGAGACATTATTTCTATGGGGAGACATTCCAAATCTTTCATATCATAAGAGTCTTAAGTAAATCTTAACTCAGAGGGAGTTAAGATTAAAGTAGAGAAGTCGAATAGCTGCTGAAGGATTATGATTGTACTATTAATTACCATTCAAAGAAGGCTAATGTAATGGCGAGTGCCCTCAATAGGAAAATCTTAGGTGTGATGACTAATTCGAGCAGACACAGCATGACACCACTGGTGGAGTTAGGAGCACTAGATGTGAGATTGGAAATTAATTATGTGAGTGGTTTATTGGCAACATTATAGGTTCAACCAAATTTGGGAGATAGGATCAAAGAGGCATAAGCTCGAGATTTTTTTATGACTCAGATAAGAGAGAGAGTGCAATAAAGCAGGGGGATTAACTTTTCAGTAAGAGCAAATGGAGGGTGTGATTAAGAGGTGATTTTATGTTCCAAATGCAAATAGATCATGAGAGGAAACTTTGAAGGAAGCTTATGGTGCACCATATGTTATGCATCCTAGTACTACAAAAATGTATCGGAACCTAAGACCTTATTACTAGTAGCTAACAATGAAGAAAGATGTAGCAGAGTTTGTGTCGAGGTGTTTAACCTATCAGCAGGTCAAGGTAGAGCATCAGGCACTAGCAAGAAAATTAAGACCCTTAGCCATTCCATTGTAGAAGTGGGAGAAAATTATGATGGATTTCATGGTAGTGTTACCGAGGACTAGACATAGACATAATTCAGTTTGGGTGATTATGGATAGGTTTACTAAATCAACTTATTTCTTAGTTGTACAATAGACAGATTTCTTGGACAAGCTGGCCAAGTTGAATGTTGATGAGATTGTGAGGTTACATGAGATTCTAGTGTCTATTGTATCAAATCAAGATCCACAGTTTACTTCCCAGTTTTGAATGAGTTTATAGAATGCTTTGGGGATTAGGTTGAATTTAAGTATTACATCTTACCCTCAATGGGATAGACAATAGGAGCGTATGATTCAGAAATTGGAGGATATGATGAAAGCTTGTATGCTAAACTTTAAGGATGATTTGGATAGATATCTACCTTTGAGGAATTTTACGTAAAATAATAGTTATCACTTTAATATCAATATGACATCAATTGAGGCATTATATTACAGACAGTGTATAGATCTAATATGTTGGGATATAAAGGATACTAGATTGTCAGAGGGACCAGAGTTGGTTTAGGAGATGATGGAGAAAATAGGGGTGGTAAGGCAATGTTTGAAGGCTGCTCAATATCGATAAAAGAATTATGATAATCAACATCATCAAGAGATGAAGTACAATTTTTAAGATATGGTATTTCTACAAGTATCACCTTCAAGGGGGATAATGAGGTTTTGTAAGAGAGAGAAATTGAGTCTGAGATACATCTGGCCATATGAAATTGTATAACGTGTAGACTCGTTAGCTTACACATTAGCCATACCACTAGAGTTATCATAGATTCATGATGTGTTCCATATGTTGATGTTGAAATGGTACTAGTTGGATCGTATCCATATTATATCAAGGCCTAAGATTGAAGTGACAAATGGTATGATTTATAAAGAGGTGCTAGTGGAGATATTGGATAGACATATTAGGAAATTAAGGAGACGGGAGATTCTGAAGGTGCAAGTTTTGTGGAGTCATCATTGTTATCTAAGAGAGGCGACTTAGGAGGTCGAGGATGAAGTTCGATGTTAGTATCCTGATAGTTGTGAATTGCATCATGTTTTAGGGTTTAATTTGTTATGTATTAAGTGTTAAATTTAGTGTTTAGTGTGTGTTTAGATTAGAATTGTGTTAGTTTATGTGTTTAAGTGTTTTTATGGGTTAGTATGAGTCTTTGAGCTTAAATGTTATATTTTTGAGGTACTTTGATGTGTTTATTAGTGTTTCAAGGTCAACGACGAGGCATGGAGAAGTTTTGAAGACTTTCGAGCTGAAATCACAGCTCACGATCGTGACAAAGAGATATAACCTACCATGCCACAGACCACGATCGTGACACTTCGGCCATGATCGTGACAGAGAAGTTTGATCCAGGCCACAATTGTGGACAGAAAAGGTTAAACACTGGCCATGATCGTGGCAGTCAAGGCCACGATCATGGCCTACGTCGGACAAACATGAAAATAGGTGAAAACATCAAGTTTTGAGGAACTTTTTAGACCGTTTTGACCCCGAATGAACCCTAGGGCTGCCAAGGTATTTAAAAAACATAAAGAACAGAGAAGGGAGCTTTATTCTTTAGCCAAATTCTGAACCCTAGAGAGAGCATATTGAGAGATTGAGAAAGGATCGAAGGAAGAGAGACATGGAAAAGAAGCCATGGAAAGTACTTCCCGGAACAGAAGGCCTCCCGTCGTCGCTGCCTCCACCACTCTATTCCAATCATATTTTCCAATTTATTTTCAATTTTATTGATGTATATAATTGAGATAATTGTTGAGGATAGGATTTATTGAATGTTGGGTTATGTCTATACTCACCTTAAGGATTTTGTCTTTGATATTAAGGAAAGTTGATTGTTACGTTTCTATTGAGTTATTGTGATTAAATTTTTGTTCTTAATAATTCTATAATAAACTGAGAGGGTGAACTGAGTGAAAATCATCAAATTAGGCTAACGAGAGTTAGGTAGTTTGATAGCTTAAGGATTGAATCAAACCGGTAAATTTGTATAGTGAGAGATCGTCCATAGATTTTCAGTAGGTTATTGGACAAATTTAGAACTAATTAAGGTTTTGGGTCAATTGAGAATCGAGAGATTACAATTCTATAATCTAATTAGGGTTTATCAATTGAGGTTAAAGATTATAACTCGAAAGAGAGTAATCTACCCTAGGATCGTCTAGACCCGGTAATTCAGTAATTTCATAATCAATTAGATTTCCATTAAGGTTGGATAAAAGCCCCCTTTCTCTCAATTGGTAGTTCCTATGTTGATTCTTGATTGGGTTGTGCAATTTACTATCTTGTTTATAATTTCTGAATTTAATTCTTGAGATTGATTTTTGATTGATTAATTTTCTGCGTTAATTTGTTATTTTGAATTATTGTGAAATTGAGTTAAGCTTTAGATTTTAGGATTAAATTACTCCTCATCATGGGATCAATACCTTATATACTATGCAAACGACCCGTGAAATTGCAATATTATCGAGGTTAAAAATATTAAAACTTTATCATATAAAAACCTGAGATCAAATTTTGGTGTCGTTACTGAGGAGACAATAGTTTAGTTCTATAATTTAAAGCGTTAGATTAGTTTTTAATTTTTAATTTTGTTATTTCATTTTATTTCAGAGTTTGTTCTTTTGCATGAACAAAAGAGTCACGAGAGGTTCGAGTCGTGTAGCGGTAGATTTAGATATCAATCGACTAAAACAAACCCTTAGGAAAGCTCGGAGAGAGAAAGGAGAAGAGATCGAAAAATCAACAATGGCTGAGGAGTTTCAACAAAATATGGACTATGGAGTGAACCAAGGATGGCAACAGAGGACCCTAATGGACTTCATAAGGTCGAAATTCAACGCGGTGAACTAAGGAGTAGCTAAACTGCCAGTTCAAGCAACCTCGTTCGAGACTAAACTCGCACTTCTCAATATGCTTCAGCAAAATGTGCAATTTTATGGATTGGCTAATGAGGACCCGAATACATACATAGTTAATTTCCTCGAGATTTGTGATATTTTTCGGTATCATCAGATGTCGAAAGATGCAGTCCGAATAAGACTGTTTCCCTTTATCCTTAGAGACAAAGCGAAGGCTTGGTACCATTCATTTAACCCAATCAACATTACGACGTAGGACCAGTTAGTTCGTGCCTTCTTGGATAAGCATTTCCCGTTGATTAAGACCACAAAGATTATTAAGGAGATCACCAATTTCCAGCAAGGTGATGGGGAACCAATCTACGAAGTGTGGGAGAGATATAACGATTTGTAATAGACGTGCCCACACAATAACCTACCCAAGGAGTTCCTATTGTAGACATTCTACAATGAAGTGAACCTACCAACAAGAGGCACAATTGACACATCTTTAGGAGGATCCTTGATAAGGAAGTGTAACATCCCCTCACCAATTGCTAGTGAACAGTGACATATGCATGCATTTACATATGCACATGCATAGTA
>JANQBM010657158.1:0-15502 GCA_025594535.1 Erythroxylum domingense | reverse complement strand
CACGCCACCCTCGCGGGGCACAGATCCGGGTATCACTGTCGATATCGGGTTCGGGTCCAGCGGGAGTGGGGTGTTACGTGAGGTGTGGATTGTATACAATAGAAAATAACAAAAGAAACTGAATGTGTTGGTCACATGGTGTAGGATGAGTGTTCATTGTTTAAAGGCACTAATTAAGTGTCTAAGCTAGCTACATGTCCACTCTTTATGTGGCCAAATGTCACTTAGTCCTACCATTTGTTACGCAATTCTCTAAGCCATTTGACACTTAATTCTACTACCATATGTCACTCATTTTATAAGCTTAGTTATCCTAAATTTTCACATATCAACTTGTCTTACTACTTGAAATTTTTCCCAGTCTAAATGTACATATTAATTTATCAATCTCCTAATTATAACAATTAATTCTAAATTACTAATTATAATCCATCAATTCTTTTTATTGGTAAATCAAAGTACAAAACATTAGAAATGCACAATCATATCATAATCGTTTTGAAACTTTCATACACCAGAACATGTTAATTGAGTGCAATTTTTCTAAATCATAAAATCATATCCTAAATGTACCAAATTCATTCTAATATGATGTCATTCATGTGACTAAGTAATCTAACACTCTAACTCTCAATAGTTTTGGAATCTGACTATTACATTTTTCATGTAGCTACTTTTGGAAGCCCTAGGAGAGAAATAGGAAGAGGAAGAGAAAGAGATGAGGAAAAAGAAGAAAGAGGAAGGAGAAGTAGTCTCGACATGCTTCCTAGATCAGGAGGTTTCCTAACACTAATGCCTTCCCAGATCATCCATTCTAAGTTTCTATTTCCTTTAAGTTTCAATTTTATTCATGTATAAAATTGGGATGGGTTATATGATAATAGATGGTAGAATGTTGATGATATTATAACTCTTCTTCAGGATTTTATTTTGATTTAATGATAATTTAGTCGATTGTGTTTATTAGATGAATATCATGATTTGATTGTGCTCTAATATAATTCGATAATAAACTAGAGGATGAACTAAATAAAAAATGATTAAATTTAATTAATGAGAGTTAGGTAATTTAATAAAAACTGTGCCAAATCATATTGGTAATTGTGCAGAGAGAGATCCTGTGTGATGTTTCGATAGTTTATTAGAGTGCTCAGATCTAATTAGGGTTTTAGATAACTTGTGAATTGAGAGATTACAAATTTCATAATCCAATTAGGGTTAAATGTTATAACTCGAGAGTAATCAGCCTTAGGATCATCTAGACCTAATATGCCATTAACACATAATCGACTAGGTTAGTATTAATGATAGGTAAAATCCCTTTTTTTTCTGCAAGTTTGATATTTCAGGAGTGCCAAATGGAGGTCCAACATTTGTTTGGTTTATAAAGAAAAAGAGAATACAGGTTCAAGAAATATTCTTGTTTCCAATAAGCAAAACATGGAGTTGATAGGTTAAGAACTTTATCAAAATAGATAAAAGGATTTCTAGGAAGAAACTCATAAGCTTTACAGTAGTAGAACCATCTCATACGGTTGATTTGGATTATAATTATTTGCTAGTTGATTAATAGTGCTGTAAATTGATTCTAGGTTAGCTTGAATTACTGGTTAGATGAGCTAGCTCTATAAGGTCTCTTTGGTAGGAAGGTTGTTATTGTCTTAGTTTTTGTGTTGTTGTAGGGAAGTGATGTAGCTTTCTCATGTATTTACCTTTGTTTCCTTTTGGCAGGTAAGAGATTACTACTCAAGTAGTCTCTAGTGATGCACGTAACTTTTCAATTTTGTATAAAATCTTCTAATTTACCAAAAAAAAATCACCTTTCTCATAGCTTGGTAAATTCTTTGGTTGATTTCTATTGTGCGTGCTTGTTGCTCAATTGTTAATTCCTTAGTGTTTAATTTCTAATTTAGTTTGCTGAATTCAATTCTCGTATTTACTTCCTATTGCATTGTTTATTTTTAGTTTCATATCTTTTCAACCTTAGATTTTTAGGATTAGATTAATCCCCCTCCTCGTGGGATCAACATCTCCTATACTACAGTCGTGACCCGTGCACTTGTGGTATTTAAGGGATTAAAAATTTTAATTCTCGAAGGACATGATCAAGCTTTTGGCACTATTTCCAGGTAGGCGTAGATTAGTTTAATTCTTATAGTCTAAGGCCTTTTCACCATCTTTTGTGAAAAAAAAAAGAGAAGTTGATCAATGGGGAATCTTAAGAGTTGAACGCTAAAAAGAAATGGAAAGAATGATGGTAAAGGAAATACATCATTTAGAGCGACGGACCCTTATGGACATCATAGGGCCACAAATCAATGCCCATCATCAAAGGATTATATGACCACCAGTGCAAGCGAATACGTTCAAAATCAAACCATCACTGCTAAATATGTTGCGAACCAACGTGCAATTCTATAGGATGGCCAATGAGGATCCCAATGCTCATTTAGCTAATTTCTTAGAAATTTCCAACACCTTTTGATATATCAGGATGTCGAAGGATGCTATTAGGATGAGGATCTTTCCCTTTACACTTAGGGATCGAGCCAAGGCCTGGTTAAATTATCTCTACCCATCCAAAATCACAACTTGGGAGCAGTTGGTGTGAGTTTTTCTAGGTAAATATTTCCCTTTAAACAAAACAACAAGACTAATAAAGGAAATTATCAATTTCAAGCAAAATGACAGGGAGTCTTTATATGAAGCGTGGGAGCGGTATAGGGAGTTGCAAAGGAGTTGTCCTCATCATAACCCTCCCAAAAAATTCCTATTGCAAACCTTCCATAATAGTGTTAATCCACCCATAAGGAGCACCATAGACGTAGCTGCTGGAGGATCATTCATAAGAAAAATAGTTGAAGTAGCAGATGATCTGTTAGAAGATATGGCATAAACTACTTGTCTTTGGACATCAGAATGAGGTAGACAGTAGTCAACCTTTTGGGACCTAGGAGGAATGATTGTTGCAAATTCAATGACAACATTGCAAGCTGAGATTGACAACCTAACTATGCAATTCAATATCCTGAATGTAAAACCTTGAACTTTCTCTTCTATTCGTATATAGATTTTATTCTGGGTGAATAGTATTTCCAGATGAATAGTGAACCAGATAAATAGTATTTCCACTTGAATAGGGATTTTGAGGACTCAACCCCGAAAAAAATTTGAAAACACCTAGAATAGGTATTAGAGTCAAATGACATTGAAACGGATCAAAAACAAGGACAATTAGATCAGATGAATTTCAGGAATTT
This sequence comes from Erythroxylum domingense, assembly GCA_025594535.1. Lineage (NCBI taxonomy): Eukaryota > Viridiplantae > Streptophyta > Magnoliopsida > Malpighiales > Erythroxylaceae > Erythroxylum > Erythroxylum domingense. The sequence continues at coordinate 12,242 of JANQBM010657158.1, read as the reverse complement.
CATAAAATTAGGACAAAAATGCCCTTTTTGGAAAATAGTGGGTATTAATGATTTTAATCCCAATAAAATTTTTGAGGCACCTAATTACAAAGTATTGATCCTAATTAAAGTATCCTATGGTCAATTTGATGGTTAGACAGTTCCGGAATATCTTTGGGATTTAATCTATGAAAGGACGAATTGATCTTTTCACATCAATGGAGTTAATTAATAAATTTTAAATGACTCACATTTATTGACCAATTACAAGACTTCGTATGGTTTAATAAATATTAAATTAGATGATGATGAGTCATTTAAGATGTTTAATAAGAAAATGACATGTTTAAAGTATTAAAGCAGTATAAAAAAGCAAAAGAAGACAAATTTTGGTTCATTTGAAAGGAGGATTCGTGAGAACCAAAAAGAAAGGAAGAAAATAAGAGAGAAAGAGGGAGAATTTGGCTAAGGAGAAGAGGAAGAAGAGAGGTGCCATTTTTGGTAGATTTGGAGTAGAAGTTGAAGAAATCTTAACCTCAGATTGGTGTTCACCAATTTCCTAAGAGATTGGGAGAAAAAGTGGTAAGTCTTTCTTAGTTTAAGTTGTTTATTTTGTGGATTTCATATGGAATGGATTTAAGATCAAAGGTTGTTTTTACTTATTATGGAGTAGATAATAAACTTGACTGCGTGTAAAGGTTGAAGACAACTAAAGTGAATCAAGAAACCTGTTCATAATATGGATTTGATGTCAATGAAGTAAAGAAATTAAAAGGGATTGAATTAGAATTGGTTTGAGTTCATTTATGTGTAATGAAGAGAAGATGTGTTAAGAAAAATGGAAGGATAGTCAAAGAGTGGTGTATTCAACCAAGCTAGGAAATATTTGAGAAAAATTGTAATTTTTGGTTTGATGAGATTAAATGATGATTGGTATGGACCTTAGGTGAAATGTATTGAAAATTTTGAAAGAAAGTGGAATAGTATATAAATATGTGTGTAATGAGGACAATTTGACCCTGAAGAGGAAAGTAATTGACGGTGTGATTCGTTGAAGTTCAATTACAGTTAAAGTGTAAATAACCCAAAATCTTAAGGTTGTTTTCATGAAAATCAAATGGAAAAAAAGTTAGCATGAACTATTCGACCAATTATGATTTAAGTGGATGGGATGATGTTTTAAAAAAACATTTTAAGTAAAATTTGGAGTTAAATTCTAAAATGGAAACCAATGGAATAACTTATGGTAGTTAAAACTGAATTGATAGCTGCAATGCTTTATTTTCTATAGTGGAAATAAATGATTAAACGACTTGTAAAATGTGTAGGTCAAGAAGAGACACTCAACAAGTGAGCATACTTGGTGATAAAAGATAAAACTGTGAGTGAATCTTTAAATTGATTTTATGAAAGAAAAATGGTTTCTATTTTATCATCAAAAGTATGTTTAAGAATAATTTCATTCGTGTTGCTACTTGAATTTGAAAGCTAATTTTTATGAGATGTATATATATGCTTTGAGATGACATCGAATTAAAATTGCATATGCACTAAATTGGCACAACAATGGAATTTGAACTTGAAATGAATTGGTATAGAAATATGGTGCACCTGTGTATTAATTGTTGTTTAGCCTATAGTACACTGTTACATCTCCTTATACATATGATTATACCAATCAGAGTATGTCTTAACATGCATGGTAGTGTTTGGGGGGGCTGTCACTAATGATTGGTGGTGTCGTGTCTACTAGTACATCTTGTTAGTCGCCCTCTGCACATATGGAATATATATAGTGCTAGCATTGTTACAGGTAAACAATGCAGAACCAACTTTGTAGCCACTAGTTTATATATAGTTTTAGCACCGCTACGAGTAAACGATGCAGAACCAACTTTATAACAATCGGTATATAGTGGTTAACCTAGTTCGGGTAAGCAATACAGAACCAACTCCGTTACTAGAGATTAGCTAGGCTCAGGTAAAGAAAATTTTAAAAGAGAAAGTTCATAAAACTACCGATTTCCATCTCTGTTTACCTTACAAGAAAAGAGGAACTTCATTGTGTTTTACATGTGCATTGATTAGATGGATTTGTTATGTCAAAACATTGGTTATTGATTGAAAAGAAAAGGAAATTATCTTTGTTCTTTATTGAGGTTAATGTTTGTATAAATGTTTTGAATGGAAACCATAACACTCAGTGAGCTTGTTTGGCCCACCCTTTATTTTCTATTTTTTCTTTAAATTTTAACCTCCCAAGTGCACACTTAGGGACTTCAGTAGCCGAGACTCCACCATTTGAGTAGCTACCTTTGTCATATGCAACTGTATAGGGAGTTTTGCTTATGCATTTTTTTGACATGTATTGCATAATTGTGAACATGTTTTGAACATCTTTTGTGTAAAAATAGATTGTAAATGTTTTACTACGTATAGTTCATCATCTTTGTAAATATGTCTTGATCTTGGTTTTGTGAAAATATGGTTAGTTATAAATGTTCTTTTCTTTAACTAAATGCATGAGTATGTTTAAACCTTTAAGATTGTTTCTGAATGGACTTGAAGTCTAGAAGTAGCAATGGTGTTTTGGCTAAATGGATAGAAGTGTGTTGAATTGCCTTTCAGGAACCTAAAATTTTTTATTTTATTAAATAACAGCTGTTATGCTGTCAATTTTTTATTGAAGGTTACTTTTATAAACTTCCACTGCTACCCCTTTTTTATATGAAGTTAAAATACTTTGAAGGAAAGGGAAAAGGCTTAGCTCCAAGGGAACTTTCCAGTTGGATTGGATATCGATTTGAGGGTTTTCGTGGGGGTGTCAGGCAGGTTGCCTAGTCATCAGGAAAGGGACCTATCAGTGTTGATATCAGAGCCAAGTTACCCCTTTCTATTTAATGCATTTGTAAAATGTTTTTGAGGTTGCTTTCAAAGTGTGGTAACCTGTAAAATGTTGTGATTTACTATGCATATAGTTCAAGATATGAAAGACTTATACATTTGCAATTTTCCAAATGCAAATCATGATGCACAGACAAGGTCATGGACGTCCCCGTAGCGCCACATTAATGGCTCCTACACTTGAGACACCACTAGGAAGGGAAGAGGAACACTTGCTAGACTCAACGAGTGCTTCCATAAATCAACCCCATTCTCAACCATTAAGGCTAGCAGAACCAACTGGGAGAATTTTGCTGTGTAGCAGATGGCTCGAATATTCGCAACAGTGATGCGGCAGTCACATGAAAGTGGATAAACTTCTAGATTATCCATCGAGCGGGTATGTAAACTGAGTGAGAAGCCTTTTGATGGGATTAGAGATTCAGAGAGTGCAATTGCATGGTTAGACCTGATTATGAAGATATACCAAGTTGTGGGATGTACAAATGAACAGAGAGTGGTATTTTCCACCTTCCTCCTCAAAGGCAAGGCAAAGGATTAGTAGGAAGCTATTGAGAGATGTCATCCAGATGGAGTCTCTTGGTATGATTTTCAGAGAGATTTTATTGATAGGTTCTACCCCCAGAGTTTTAAGGATGCTTAAGTAGAGGAATTTTTCTGTCTGGAGCGGGGTCCGATGTAAGTGACTGAATATGAGAAGAAATGTTCTGAGCTTATCAGACATATTCTGCTCATTGCTGACAGTGAAGAGCATAAGTGTAAGAGGTTTGTTTTAGGTTTAAACCCCAGGTTGAGGATCCATTTATCTCTGGCCTCGCAGACACAATATGGGGAGTTAGTGGAAGCTGCAATGAAGGTGTAAAGAAATACAACGACGATCACCCAAACTGTGAGATCAAAATAGAAACGTAGTGCACCAGCTAGCTCATCTCAGGGTTCAGTAAGAGAAAGCGAGTCAAGATGGACCGGTGGTCAGAGGTTTAATAGAGGTGGATCAACCGGTCAGGGATCCTTTGGGTCACCTCATAAACCCAGGGATTTTCGTGACACCAAGACATCAATGTCAAAGTGTATTATTTGTGGAAAATGATATTTAGGCATTGAATGAATACAACAGACTGTTTCCACTGTAGACAGGAGGGCCACTTTAGGAGAGATTGTCCCCAATTGATTATTACAGAGAGTTCAGTGGTGAGATCTTCAACAACTTCACAAGTTAGAGGGGTTTTTTAGACAGGAAAGTCAAGGTTCTTAAGCCAAAGGGTGAGTTTTCCTGCATCCAACATTTAAGAGGTGGGGAGCAGCCCCCACAGGGTAGGCAAGTAAAACCCACATGCAAGCTCGAGTCTTTGCAATTACTCAGTGAAAGGCATACGCCACACCAAATGTAGTCACTGGTATGATTTCTATTTTTAAGCATGATAAATATGCTTTAATAGATCCTGACGCTACATACTCTTTTATATCACTGAATTTTTCTACAAAATTGGATGTGGAACCTCAATGGTTACATAGTGGAATAATAGTTTCGTAGCTAGAAACTCACTTTTTCCTAAAAGAGTGTTTGTTGACGATAACATAATGATTGATCATTTAAAGTTTCTAGCAGATCTGATTATCTTAGACATCCAAGATTTGGATATTATTCTCAGAATGGATTGGTTATCCACATATCATGCAGTAGTGGATTGTTCTAAAAAGGAGGTTAGATTGAATCAGCTAGGGAATCTGGAGGTAACATTTTGTTGAATACAAAAAATTCTCCCCATAAGTATAGTTACCATTATGGTGGCTAGGAAAATGCTCAATAAAGGATGCCAGGGATATCTAGCATATATGATTGAACAAGGCAAAGATGTGGTAAAATTAGAAGATATTTTAATGGTTAGAGAGTTCCCTGATGTATTTCCAGAGGATCTTCTAGGATTACCTCCAGATAGGATGATCAAGTTTGGGATACCCAAAAACCCAACCAATCTCAATAACTCTGTATATAATGGCTCCAACGAAGTTAAAAGAATTGAAAGTATAGATGAGGAAGTTGTTAGATAAGGGTTTTTGTGAGACCCAGTGCTTCCCCTTGAGGAACTCTAGTCCTCTTTCTTAAAAAGAAGGATGGGATTTTAAGGTTATGTATCCCTTAGGTGACAGTCTATAACCAATATCCCCTCCTTAGGATTGATGGTTTATTTGATCAACTGCAAGGATCCAGGGTGTATTTGAAGATTGATCTAAGATTAGGCTATCACCAGTTGAAAATCCACAGTGAAAATGTCCCGAAGAATGCCTTTCGAACTAGGTACAGGCATATATGAATTCTTAGTTATGCCCTTTAGATTAAAAAATGCTCCAGCTGCTTTTATGGATTTGATGAATAGCATTTTTCGAGAGTACCTAGATAAGTTCATGATTGTTTTTATTGATGACATATTCGTGTGTTCCGGCAGACGAGAGGAACATATAGAACATCGTCAGATAGCTTTATAGACCTTAAGAGAGTACCAGTTATATGTTAAGTTCGATGAGTGCCATTTTTGGCTTGATAAGGTCGCTTTCTTGGGTCATGTCATATTAGCTAAAGAACTTAATGTGGACCCTTAGAAGATTGAAGCTATTACTAATTAAAGACCTCCCACTAGTCTCCAATTTCCAATTTGTTATTAGTCAAGAGCATTGTGAGTGGATTCATATTATGGTAATTATGTCTAAAAATATAAATTATTAAAGAATGAGCATACTAATCAAAAATTTGTAACTTTGTATAAAATCATGATGCATGTATGCATGATGATAGATCTAACAAAACTTTAAAAATTAAATCTTTATACGATAGTTATTTTTCTTATCTATAACGGATTAAGTGGCGATGGGCCATCTTATCCATTAAAAGAAAAACTGGGACCCTCCCTCTCAAAAAGTTACCAAGCATCTTCATGCCTAACTTTTTTAGAAGTGCCATAATTTGGTCCATGCATTTATCAATAGAGCTACGGTAGGCAGGTTATTGATAAACCAAGTTGAGTGTGCAACCATTTGATTCATCCATTAAAGGTAGCTGCAAACCATGCCTCGGTGGGAGGTCACATTTGCTACCAGTGAGTAGACTTATCCTTTAGGAGACCCAAACCATGCAAGATCTAGGATTCATGTCCTCTAGTAAGGAGTAACACTTAACTAAACGCAAATGGGCCATCGTATAGAGACCGTGGACTCTCACATGAGCATCCTCTCCCACTCAATTTTTTTGGTCTTTAAGTTTTAATAATTACCTTCTTGTCTAGATGCAATTTATTAACCATCCTATATTGTTTCATTATATATCTCATACATAATAAATGCATGGCAAAACCTAGGGTGGCAATTTTTCTAAATGGCATACATTTACATAATATCACATATTATTTACATCCGTTCATCCATTCATCTCATGAATTAAATAGCCACTTTTGGTTGTCCATTCTAGAAAATTAAAAGAAAATTATAAGGCCTTTAGGCCTAAAAATTCTTCTTAGACTTGGATCTCCCGCTTCGAACTCTTCGCTGGCACGACCCGGCCCGTTCGGTAAAAATGAGTTAATGGCATTTTTTTAAAATCTGATTTTTAAATAGGAAAATAAAATTTCTAGCACCTGAAAAAAATTAACATAATTTATTCAAAATAAAACTGTCATTAACACAAAATAAAAATAAAAAACATTTACCTACTTTTCTTCTATCTATGGCTGCTCTGTCTTCTAAATTACAGAATTTTGTAAAGTTTAAAAAAATGAAAACAGACAAATTAAGACAAGGAGGAAACATGGTGATGATAGGCCACCCTCCTTGTTACAAACCAAACGAAGAAAACTTACAAGGTAAATCAATTTTCTATGGACAACCAAAAGAGCAAACCAAAACATACACAGCATATATTTTTATCACAAAAAATTGTAACATACATAATTTAATTTAATTGCCAACCCATGCCACATATAGGGACCAAATCATCCATAATAAAACCTGGCTCTGATACCAATTTTTGGATCAAAAACAAAACATGCTTGGTTTGGCTAAATGGTAGACTTTAAAAACTTTTTCCGAAATCACAATATGGTGGAAGCGTAAACATGAAATCAACATGCTTTAATCCATACATGATACAGTATAAGGAAAATAAATATAATAAGAACAAGATCAGAATATTATTGACTCCTAGCTACAGCTTTGACTCCTCGTTGTTATATCCTTAACTAATTCTATCTACCACTTGTTCTTCTTAGATGGCTTGGTTATCAAGATCCTTTGGTGGGAAAGGAAAATAAAAATGTTGGAGATTTTTTTTTTGTATGTTAAGCTAACTCAAAGAACAAACCACTTTATTTATCATTAAATGCTAAAAGATGAGTTGTCCACCTCCCATTCAAACACATATTTAGGTCTTTGAGAGAGTGAGTGGAAAGCTTTCATTCATGTCATGAATTAAAGGAGCTATATGTCTACATTCATGCTTTTATTAAAAAGCATAACCGAATGTTGAGTAGAAGAGAGTGGAGAACCTTAAAAAAGCACCACTTCCTTCTTTAATCATAGTTAAATGAATTGTCTCCATTAAAAGCTCACATTTATTCATATACGTTTATTTAACATCAAAATGCTAAAAGACCTTTGTCATTTCAATTACCACTCATTATGGCTTGGAAGAGAGTGAAGAGAGGTAGCAAATAATGCACCACTCCATTCATGTACGCTTTTTGTTATCTTTTTAAAGCCATTAAACAACTTAATGATGATGAGCATACTTAAGAATGCTATCACCGAAAATGGATCGTTTAAAAGCCATTAAACTATTTAATGAAGAGCATTACCTTAATGCCCACTCCACTACAATACTTTCATGCTTTATTAACCATTAAACCATTTAATGATTGATGATTTAGATTTTAATTCAATTAATCTAATTAATTAAATCAAAATCTAGCCTAATATTAAAAGTTCTTTTAGTCTTATAATTAACAATTAATTAGTGTAAGCCCAACATATAATTATAGGTATAAGACCTAATTTAATTGGCTATTAATTAAATTATGTTGGTCTTATTAGCTCGAATCTAATTCATTCATTTCTCTCCTTTCCGTCCCAATTTCTTTTCGATAACCTCCGTTTATTTTTCTTACTTTCCTTGATAACCTTCCTAGAAGCCAAGTGGGGAATCAAATTGGACTTAAATAATTCAAGCGCTAATAAGCCCGAAATTAATTTAATCTTATTAGAATTAATTTCAACTTATTAACCAAATATCATTCCACTAAAGACAATTGGTTGAACTCTTGAATTACTTAAAATTATGAAAAAATGTATTTCAATTTATTAATACGATGTCCAATCACAAACTCTATTATAAACCATATTATAGCCATCTGCACAATAAAGGGTAAATTTACTATTTTGCCCTTTTGTTGGTTTTTCCTTCTAGATCTTCCGTTTCACTCTAAATGGTGATTAACACACAAGATCTAATCTTGGTGTTAAGACTTGATGGGTAGCTAGTCTATCACACTACCGACGCCAATTTAATCACCAATCTCCGTAAAACATCTAAAAGTGATGATATCACTATAAACTCTTTATTTAAGTGAATGTTCCCTGATGCATGTTTCAATTAATAATTTCAACATACAGACACTAGATTAATACCCTGTAAAAATCCATTCCGATCATTTCGAGAATTATAACGAAATACATATGAGTTCACTACTCATCAAGATTGTGGTTTGTAATAAACAAATGCTAAGGTGTATGTTTTAAGATTAAAGTAACGACCTACTTTATTTTTTAAAAACATATTCGATTCTAGATTCATTTAATAGTGCCATATCGATAGTCAAATACTATCATGATTTGAAACTCATCATTCCCTTGAAGTAAACTACTTTACTTACACAGAGGTAAATCGCAACACTACGTTTTAAACCATAATCAAGCGGCCAACTTGATTATTCGACTGTGAATCAATTAATTTAGATTTTAATAATATACTTGCTTCCCATATATCTCCATGTATATGTATATTACTTACATAGGAACCTTGGTACCTTATGACTAGTTATATTATGCTTATGCAAATAAAACCAAAATGTTTTGTTTTATTAATAATAAATATTTTCATTACAATATTATAACTGGAAAAAAATTAAGTTATATGTAAATACACTTGCTCTCCAGGGCACTATATTAACATAACCTAACACTACCACTGATAGAATTTGCCTATAATAAAAGTTATTAGGCCAGCATTAGCATGGCTCCTTATGACGCAGTTTATAAAAGAAAGTGCAGAACTCCAATTGTTAGGACGAGACAGGTGAAAGGAAACTGATAGGTCCCAAATTTGTGTAGGTGACAACAAACAAAGTCTAAATTATTCGAGATAGATTGAAGATGGCCCAGGATAGATAAAAAAGCTATACAAATAATCACCGTAGAGATCTTGTATTTGCAATTGTAGATAAGGTGTTTCTTAAGATTTCCCCTTGGAAAAGCATATTGAGATTTGGAAAATGCGGTAAACTAAGTCCGTGCTACATAGGACTGTATGAAGTTACAAAAAGGATTAGACTAGCAGCATATCGATTGAGGTTACTAGACGAACTTGTGAGGATAATTTAAGATGTTTAATAAGAAAATGACGTGTAAAGTATTAAAGTAGTATAAAAAGGCAAAAAAAAAGATAAATTTTGGTTTCAATTGAAAGGAAGATTCTGGAGAACAAAAAAGAAAGGAAGAAAAGAAGAGAGAAAGAGGGAGAATTTGGCCAAGGTGAAGAGGAAGAAGAAAGGTGCCATTTTTGGTAGATTTGGAGTAGAAATTGAAGAAATATTAACCTCAGATTGGTGTTCACCAATTTCCTAAGAGATTGGGAGAAAAAGTGGTAAGTTTTTCTTAGTTTAAGTTGTTTATTTTTTGGATTTCATATGGAATGGATTTATTTAAGATAAAAGGTTGTTTTTACTTATTATAGAGTAGATAATAAACTTGAAAACATGTTAAGGCAGAAGACAACAAAAGTGAATCAAGAAACCAAGGTTAGGGTTATGATGTTCATGATATGGATTTGATGTCAATGAATTAAAGAAATGAAAAAGGATTAAATTAGAATTGGTTTGAGTTAATTTATGTGTAATGAAGAGAAGATGTGTTAAGAAAAATGGAAGGATAGTCAAAGTGTGGTGTATTCGGCAAAGTTAGGAAATATTTGAGAAAATTTGTAAATTTTGGTCTAATGAGTTTAAATGATGTTTGGTATGGACCTTCAGTGCAATGTGTTGAAAAGTTTGAAAGAAAGTGGAATATATATACATATATATATAGTGAGGACAATTCGGCTCTAAAGAGGAAAGTAATTTACGGTGTGATTCGTTGAAGTTCAATTACGGTTAAGGTGTAAATAACCTGAAATCTTAAGGTTGTTTTCATGAAAATTCAAATGGAAAAGAAGTTAGCGTGACCTATTCATCCATATTATGATTTAGGTGGGTAGGATGATGTTTAAAAACATGTTTTAATTAAATATCTGAGTTAATTTCTGAAATGGAAACCAATGGAATAACTTATGGTAGTTAAAACTGAATTGATAGTTGTAATGCTTTATTTCCTATGGTGGAAATAAATGATTAAATGACTTGTAAATTGTGTAGGTCAAGAAGAGACACTCAACACGTGAGTGTACTTGGTTATAAATGACATAACTGTGAGTGTCTTTAAACTGATTTTATGATAGAAAAATGGTTTTTTATTTTATCATGAAAAGTATGTTAATGAATAAGTTCATTGGTGTTGTTACTTAAATTTGAAATAGAGCATAAGTTGGAGTAATTCAACTTTAATAGAGCACAAGTTGGTCAAAGATACAGCAATCCTTATTCGAGCACATACCAGTCAATTTTCATTGGTCTAACAACACTAAGATTTAGTTTAGAAATCAATGGTCACATAGATATTAATAGGAAAAATATAATGATTATGATTCCAAATTGGATAAGATCATTGACAAGCTCATAAGTATGGAAGAGGCCCATAAGAGGTTAGAAAAGTGAATAAGGATTCATACCTCTTCCATTCTCAGCCTGGAGGTTTAAGTGGAACAGCTTGCCAATGTGATATCTACAAAAAGTGTGGGAAGTCTTTCGAGCAATGTGGAAGTATATCCAAGAAAGAAAGTTAAGGCTATCACACTCAGGAGTGAGAAAGAATTAAGAGAATCAACATATAGACCAGCTAAAACCCACTCTGTAGAATACCAAAAGAAGTAGAGAAAGGATGAAGAAAAGAATAATGACCCTCCTATATTCCTCCTCTGCCTTACCCACCAAGAATACCATTCATAAGAGTTAATGATATCGAATCTTTAAAGGAGCATGAGGAAGAAGAGCAGATGACAATAGGCATAGAGTTTGAAGAAGCTATGAAAGTCTCTATTCGTAAAGCAAAAGAAGAAGAAGAAAAGGGAGTGACTAAGGAAGAACAAGAGCAACTCACCCTTTACAAAAAAAAAATTCTTAACTTAACAGAAGATTCAGGGAGTTTCATTATTCCCTATTTTCTATATAGTTTTGTTTGTGAAAAGGACATTACCGAAATTAATTGGTTTTCTCAACTTCATCAATATTATCACCCTATAAGTTGTCACATTCATTCATAATTTTAGGTCATTCGACTAAGTAGCTTTGTTATTATTTTTTCTTAAAAACGAGTAGCTAAAGCAACAAGGTAGGTAAAAAAAGAAAAAATGTTGTAAATTTTAAATAAATAACTATTTTGTTGGCCTTTGGATTATGAATAGAGCTACTAATCTGTTGAGAATGTGATGTAGTAACCAGATCGACACGGATCACAAATGTGTGCCTTCGCGACTTACTAAAAACATGATTTATTCGAGTAACCGAATCAACACTCATCACCAATGTTTGCCTATGTGTAAAAAGACTAGGTCCATGTCCACAAAAAATAAACCAAAAAATGTTTTCTAACAAAAACCTACCAAACTTGTAAGTAACTTAACTTTTCATGATAATGTACTTAGGTTTAGTTACAAAGTTTGATTGACAAAATAATTACTAATGTGTGTGTACAATTGAAAGGGTTTAATAAACTTGACATTTAAGTTTTGATTAATATGTATATTTAGTCCAGAGTTCCTAGACCCGGATTTTGCATATTAATAATTTGGAACAACTTGAATGATTATGTTTAAAGTTAAATTTGTTTCGTGAAGTTTAAGCCATTGCCTCTGTAACATCCCGTTTTCATAGAACGGGTCGGACTAGAGAAACGGGTCCAAGTGAGGTAAATCAGAGAAATTAGGAAAACACATCTCATGCTCA
>JANQBM010656730.1:0-15505 GCA_025594535.1 Erythroxylum domingense | reverse complement strand
TTCTTATATGCACAAAATTCACTATTCACAACTGCATGAGCATGAGATGTGGTAATTTACCACACCTGGACCCGTTTATCTGGTCCGACCCGTTCTCTGGAAACGGGATGTTACATTATTCATCTTACAATACATAATGAAACTAGTAGCAGAAAAGGAAAGCCAGGAAAGAAGAACAACAAGAAGGAAAAAGACTTAATGAAGGTTAATGAGGGCCAAATCCATAAAGAGCAGCATTGTTTCTTTTATAAGAAAGTTGGTCACCTCAAGAAATATTACTTAAAAGAAAGGCTTGGTTCGAAAAGAAAGGTAAGTACTATGTTTCAGTATGTTTTGAATCAAACCTTATTGAGGTGCCTAATAATACCTAGTGGTTAGATTCAGGTGAAACTACTTATATGTCACGTGTTATATAGGGATTCCATTCAATACAAACCATAAACAGAACTGAAGAGTTCTTATATATGGGTAACAAAATACAGGCACGAATAGAAGGAATTGAGCCGTAGATATTGATCTTAGATATTGGTTGTAGTCTAGATCTTAAAAGTATTTATGTTCCTAGATGTGCTGGAAATCTAGTTTCAGTTAGCAAGTTGCAATGTTGGAAGTGGTGCTTTTTCTTTATATAAACGACAACACTATTATGGTTTTGGTACATTAATGGATGGTTGATATCATTTTAACTTTGATGTTAATTATTTCGAATCTTTGTTTCACTTTAAACATAATATTGGTAATAAATGTAGTGCACATAATGAACATTTTGCTTACTTGTGGCATCAAAAGTTATGTCATATATCTAGAGAAAGGGTGATGGGGCTAGTAAGAAGTAAAATCTTACCTCAACTAGATTTTACTAATTGAGATATATGTATAGATTGCAAAGGCAAGCAAACCAAACACATATCTAAGAATTTAGCCACAGGAAGTACTGAGTTACTTGAATTAATGTGATATATATGGTTTTTTTTAATGTTCCATCTTGGGGCGGTGAAAACTATTTTATCACCTTTATTAATGACTATTCATGTTATTATTATCTCTATTTGCTACATAAAAAGTTTGAATCAGTGGACATTCTTGAGGTGTTTATTATGAGGTGGAAAGGCAGCTAAATAGAAAATTGAAAGTAGTAGGGTTTGATAGAGGCGGTAAGTATTATGGTAATTATGATAAGAATGGGCAGCGTCCAAGTCCATTTAGAAAAGTTCTTTAAATTTGGGGCATTTATGTATAGTATACAATGTTCGATACACCACAATAGAATGGTGTAGCTAACAGGTGGAATTGTACTCTTATAGATATGGTTAGGAGTATGTTAAGTTACACTAATGTAGCTTTATTTTTTTTGATATATACATTAAATACATCTGTATATATACTTAATAGGGCTCCTAGTAAAGTAATTCCTATGACGCGTTATGAACAGTGGACAGATAGGAAACCAAGCTTGAGGCCTTTACATATTTAGGATTGTTCAGCAAAAATAAGGATTTATAATCCTCATGAAAGTAAGTTGATGCAAGAACCATTAGGGGTTACTTTATCAAAGGGTACATATTTTATTGTCCTAACCATGGTATAAGAATAGTTGAGTCTGACAATGCTAGGTTTATTGAAAATGGAAAAATCAAGAGAATTAAGCAGAAAATCCTTCACCCAATGCACTTCTCAAGTTGTTTTTCCTCTTGTTGTATCACAATCACGCAACATACTGGAACAACAAGTTAACATTCAAAACTCTTAAGAAGAGAATGTCAATAATGAACCAGTAAATAATGTGCAAGTCACAAATGATCAAGTGATATCACAAAAAATAATATTGGGAAGGTATATAAAAAAGAAAAGACCAGCTATATCAGATGATTATGTGGTGTATTCACTTAAGCAAGAGTGTGACATGAGCATTGATAAGGATCCAGTTTTATTTTAAAAAGTAGTAAAATGTAACAATTCTAAAAAGTGGCTCAATATTATGAAAGAAGAGTAAAAATCTATAGATGATAATCAAGTTTGGGAACTAGTTGAGTTGCTGAAGGCTTAAAGCAAGTAGGTTGTAAATGGGTTTTTAAGACTAAAATGGAATCAAAAGGTAATATTGAAAGGTACAAAACCAAACTTGTAGCCAAAGGTTATACTCAAAAGGATGGCATTGAATTTAAAGAGACCTTCTCTTTAGTTTTGAAGAAGGACCCTTTAAGAATTGTTATGTCCTTGGTAGTTCATTATGATTTCAAGGTTCACCAAATGGATGTAAAGACTGCCTTTTCTGAATGATGAATTAGAATAAGAAGTTTATATAAACCAATAGGAAGGTTTTGTGACTATAGAAAAGGAAAATATGATTTGTAAATTAAAGAAGTCAATATATGATTTGAAACAAGCTTTTCGACAGTGGTATCTTAAGTTCAATAATACCATTACCTCGTATGATATTATAGAGAACATTGTTGATAGGTGTATCTATATAAAGGTCAGTGGAGAAAATTCATTATTTTGGTACTGTATTTTGACAATATTCTCTTGGCTGCTAATCATTTGGGCTTGTTATATGATGCAAAGAAATTTCTCTCTAATAACTTTGAAATGAAAGACATGGGTGAGGCATCATATGTGATTGGAATAGAAATATTCTGTGACAGGACACAAGAATTGTTAGAGTTATCTCAGAAAGGATATATCGATAAAGTAATAGAGAGATTTAGGATGAAAAATGCTCAGCAGGGGTAGTTCTAATTGAAAAAGGGGATAAATTTAGTGAAATGTAATATCCCAAAAATGATTTGGAACGAAACAATATGGAATTTATTCCTTCTACATTTGTAGTTAGGAGTTTGGTTGATATTCAAATTTGCACTCGATCAGATATCAGTTTTATTATTGGAATGTTAGGCCGATATCAAAGTTATCCTAGAATGAGCCACTAGAAACTTATAAAGAAAGTACTTTGGTATTTACAAGGTACCAAGGATTACATACTTACATATAGAAAATCAGATCTCCTAGAAGTGATTGGTTATTCAAATTTAGACTGCGGAACCCTAAAGCTAAAGAACCCGAAACCCCTTAAACACACATTTTGGATAGAACATGAATAAGAAGAAATCCCTAACACTGATGAACCCTCAATCAATTAAATGAAAGGAAACACATACAATAAGGTTGATTGGAAAACATGAATAGCAATTCCCCACAAATGTTTACTTTGATAATAATTATATTCTTGATGCAATAGGAGAAGACAAGAAATCTTCCCTTAAGAATTCATTATTCATCCAATCTAACCCTAAACAATGTTTATTATAATGTATTTATAACCCTGAAAAGAAAGAAACCCCAACTACATAAAAGGCCTTTAAACATGGGCTTCTTACCAAAATAATTTAAGCCCAAACTAATATTTTTAAAATATAACCTATTAAACCTAAAAGTACAAGCCCAAAATACAAGTAGTGGGCTGCCAAAAGTTATGCTTCTAATGTAAAATAATTAATTAAATAAGAAGGAAAGTCTTCTTGCTCATGCTTCCCAACTTGATTAGTTATGTTATCATTAGCCCTTATTGTCTCTTGAGATTCAATGCCATCTACAATTTTGCCCATGTAGGATTGAAGTGCTTTTTTTAACTTCTTAGCTCTTGATTTTGTTATTGGTCCCTCTGGCATTACTGGCTCATCTTTCGTGCTATTTCACTTACAAAGTCCCATGGTCGTGCTCACATCATCCCCTCCCTCTTCAAAAGGATTCATCCTTGAATCTAAATCAAAGTCAAAAGGAGATAAGTTAGAAACATTAAAAGTAGCACTAACATTAAACGCACCTGGAAAATATTTGCATTGTCATTAATGTGTTCCAACATTTGGAATGATCCATCACCCCTTGCATCAAGTTTTCACTTCGTTTGTTGTGGAAACCTTTCTTTTCGCATATACACTCAAACCCAATCACCTGGTTCTCTTCGAACTTGCTTTCTACCTTTATTTGCTTTTTGTGCATATATGTGATTCTTTTCTTCAATATGTACACGTGCTTTCTTATGTATTGTTTTAACCAAATCAGCCTTCTTCTTGCCATCTAAACTAGCAATCTCAGTCAACGGTAAAGGAATCAAATCTAACACAGTTAATAGAATAAAACCATACACAATTTCAAATGGAGAACAACCTGTAGAAGAATGTATACAATGATTATAAGAAAACTCAATGAATGGAAAACAATCTTCCTAAGTTTTCAAGTTCTTCCCAACAATTGCACGCAACATGGTTCCCAAAGTCCTATTAACTATCTCAGTTTGCCCATCAGTTTGTGGATGACATGTAGTAGAAAATAAAAGCTTAGTACCTAACTTTCCCTACAAAACTCTCCAAAAGTGACTTAGGAACTTAACCTCCCTATTTGAAACAATGGCCCTTGGCACACCATAAAGCCAAACCACTTCCCTAAAGAAAAGATTAGCAATGTTTGTTGCATCATCTGTTTTTTTGGTAAGCAATGAAATGAGTCATTTTACTAAATTTGTCCACAACAAAAAATATGTAATCTTTACTTTTCCTAGTCCTAGGTAAACCCAATATAAAGTCCATAGATATATCAATCCAAGGTTGACTAGTTACAGGTAAATGTATATACAAACCATGAGGCATAGACCTAGACTTAGCTTGATTACATGAAATACACTTGGCACAAACCATTTCCACATATTTTTTTAAAGTATTTTTTTAAGCATAGAAATCAAAGCGTACCTTCTTGATAATGCATCAGCCATAACATTTTCCTTACCTTGCTTGTATTTAATTACATACGGAAATGTTTCAAGATACTCCACCTAATTTGTACGCCTTTTGCTCAATTTCCCTTTTCCCTTCAACTACTTGAGAGATTGATGATCACTATGTATCACAAACTCTTTAGGTTGTTCCCAAACTTTAAGAGCTCTCACCAAGGGATAAAGTTCCTTATCATAAGCGGAGTAGTTAAAAACTGATCCGCTTAACTTCTTATTGAAATATGCTATGAAACGATTCTCTTGCATTAAAATAACCTTATACCAATCCCAGAAGCATCACATTCAATTTCAAAAGTCTTAGAAAAATTAGGTACATAACTTTTTAGCTTGTGTAGTACATAACTTTTTTTTAAAGTATTAAATGCTTTCTTGTGTTCTTTCTCCCATCTAAAACCAACATTATTTTTAATGATTTCATTCAATGGAGCAGCAATAGTAGAGAAATCTTTAACAAATTGCCTATAAAATCTACTAAGCCATGGAAACTCATAACCTCACTAACTGACTTAG
Organism: Erythroxylum domingense; assembly: GCA_025594535.1. Taxonomy (NCBI): domain Eukaryota; kingdom Viridiplantae; phylum Streptophyta; class Magnoliopsida; order Malpighiales; family Erythroxylaceae; genus Erythroxylum; species Erythroxylum domingense. The sequence continues at coordinate 10,206 of JANQBM010656730.1, read as the reverse complement.
GTGTCGGTCATTTTTGAGTAGCTTTAACCTTTTCAGAGTCAACCTCAACTCCCTTAAAACTCATCACAAGTCCTAAGAAGACAACTTTATCCATGCAAAATCAACACTTCTTAAGATTTGCATACAACTTCTCTTTTCCTAAGCACATCTAAAATAATCTTAACATGCATGACATGTTCATTTAAGTTCTTTCTGTAAATCAAAATGTCATCAAAGTAAACAACCACAAATTTACCAAGGAATTCACACAAAATATGATTCATTAAGAGAATGAAGGTAGTAGGTGCATTGGATAAGCCAAAAGGCATAACCAATCACTCATATAATCCATATTTGGTCTTAAATGCAATTTTCCATTCATCACCTTCTTTCATCCTAATATGATGATAGCTACTTTTTAAATCAATTTTAGTGAATATGCAAGCACCATGCAACTCATCTAGCATATCATCTAGTATAGGAATAGGATGACGATACGTTATAGTGATTTTGTAAACCGCTCTACAATCCATACCACATCCTCCAAGTTCTATCTTTCTTTGGCACTAAAAGAACTAGTTCAACACATAGACTTATGCTCTTCCTCATGTATCCCTTCTTAAGCAATTCATCAATTTCCCTTTGTAATTCCTTTGTCTCCACCGGATTGCTTCGGTAAGTTGGACAATTAGGAATTTGAGCTCCTATACTAAGTCAATCCAGTGTTCAATCCCTCTTAAAGGTGGTAACCCTTGGGGTACCTGTTCAAGAAAAACATCATCATAATCTTGAAACAACGTCACAAACACATTAGGCAAACTTGGGTCATAGTCAATATTAGTAAACAAAGTTTCCTTAAATTGAATTAAGATTAAAGCTCTCATGCCTGAGTATGCACTCTTTAACTCTCTCTCTCTCTTGCATAAAAACATGATTGTATCTCAACTTTTTCACTCCTCTCAATTTTTCTTGGCTCATTTTTCACATTCTTTTATTTCTTTTCAGTTTCTAACTTCTTCTCTCCTGCACATCCCACTTTTGTTTCCTCACTTGTGTAGTCACTCACCATTGGGCCTTTAATTTTATTCTTTCTCTCATGGCCTCTTTTCTCTCTTCTTTCTTTTTCACCTCACTACCTGAATCCCCACTTGACGATTATTGAATTTTCAATTGTTCAAGGTATGCTTCTTTGGGTGATAAAGGAGCAAAAGTAACTTTCCGCCCATTATATATTAAAGAATACTTATTTATGTACCCATCATATATAACACGCTTGTCAAATTGCCATGGCCTATCCAACAATATATGATCAGCTTGCATAGGCATGACATTACACACAACTTCATTCACATATCTACTAATAGAGAATGCAACAATAACTTGCTTAGTAACTGTAACTTCACCACTTTCATTCAACCATTGTAGTCTATATGGATTAGGGTATTTATCACATTTCAACCTCAACTTCTCTACCAAAATAATATTAGCCATATTAGTGCAACTACCCCCATCTATAATTATGCTGCAAGTTTTCCCACCTACTAAACATCTCGTGTAAAATATGTTTTCCCTTTATTCTAGGCTATTTTCCTTCACATTCAAGTTCAATACACGTCTAGCAATGAAAGATTCACCCTTCACAACATACTCAACATTCTTTTCAACATAAAAAAAATCTTCCAAAGGTGGCATATTTAAATCACTACCATCAAACTCATTACCATCATCAGACTTAGAAACAATTTCACCACCCGTAATAAACATAGTCTTCCTATTAGGACAATCAGATGCATAATGACTATGCCCTTGACATTTAAAGCACTTAGTATCCCTATGTTTATAAGGTTTAGAGGATGAATCAGTAATACCTTTTTTAATTGAATTACTCCTCTCCTTGCCTTTGTTTAACTTGTTGTCTTTCTCCTTGGAATCCAAATAGTGTTCCCGATTGTTATCTTCATTTTTACTCCATTTTGGATTCCACTTGCTGCTGGAATTTGAGAAAGACTTAGCTACCCTCCTTTTTTTTGTTGCCTCTCCACCTTCATGGCAATGTTCACTAGGTCCTCCATCTCTACATAATGTTGTAACTCAAACACATCAGTAATTTCCCTATTCAATCCGCCCATAAACCAAGCCATTGTCACCTCATCCTCCTCTTCTATGTTAGCTTTAATCAATAGTATCTCCATATCCTTGTGATAATCTTCTACTAATCTAGCTCCTTATGCAAGTTTATGTAATTGCTGGTGCAACTCTCTATAGTAATAAGATGGCACAAACCTCTTCTTTATCACCCTTTTCATCTCTTCGCAAGTAGCTATAGGTAATTCCCTATTCCTCCTCCTATTCTTTACTAATTCATCCCACCAGACTAATGTATAATCAAAGAATTCCACTACTGTCAATCTCACTTTCTTATCGTGAGAATAGTTGTGACGAGTAAAAATCATGTCCACCTTTCTTACCTAGTCTAAGTATTCTTCAGCATCACTCTAACCTTTGAAGGACATAATTTTCATCTTGATGGCATTAATTTTGCTATCTTTTCTCTCCACTCTTTCTTCCCTCCTTACTCTACCCTCACGGATTGCACTTCATCTTCACACTCGTCATACATTCTTTACAATTCTTCCTCCTGATTCCTATGACTACCAATTGATCTACTATAGTTTTGGATTTTATAGGCTTCATTAATTCTCTCATCCATCCTAGTAGATAACTTCTTAAACTCATTTATGAAATCCTTATACATCACTTTCAAATTAGACACATTGTCACCCTCCTCATGTAATGTTTCCTTTCCATCCCTTCTACCTGTCATTCTTATGACAAAAACTGCAAGAAAAATGGTTAGCAATAAAAGATAACCTCTTAAGTCAATTGCACTTTAGAATTCAGTTTCCAATCAAGGTAATGCACAAACAACAAATTAAAATTTAGGAATGCAATGAATATACATAATAAAGACAATGAGCACAAAACTAGGGCAAGTATACCAAAAATAAAGAAGATAAGGTGAACCCACAAGAGGAAGGATATATAATGCTAAAAAAAATACGGAATTTAAATTAGCAAGAATCAATTTGCTAATTATGTTGTAAATGGAAACAAAAATAATAATAAGAGATTAAAAGAATAGAAACTTAGAATGAAGGAAAGACACTATGTTGGACCCCAAATTTTTCTTAGAATTTATTTTAATAAATTAACAGGCATGAATATAATTTAGAATTCATGAATTAGTAATTTTGGAGTTTAATTAGGTATATTATGAATTTCGTGTGGTTGTATGGATAAAAAGGAAGAGTTAGAATTAAGTTAAGAAGTTAGAAGGCATTAGATTAATAAGGAAGGGTAAGCTTGGAAAGACAAAAGTTGGTCTTAAACTAATAAGAAAAGAAGAGAAGTGAGTCATGCATAGTAAGAAAGAAAATAGAGAAAGTCGTAGAAGGAACTAGAAGAAGAGAAGGAGAAAACCGAAGCACAGAAAGGAGAAAGAAGAAGAAAGAAAAACGGTTCAACTGAAAATTTTTAGATATTCCCTATCTTTTTTTCTTGCTTTAGTAGTAGAAGAAACTAGTGAAAGTAGGTTTTATGCTATAAATGAAGAGAGAAAGAAGAAAACTAAAATTCTTCTTCTTAGATTTTTATGAACCTTAACTAGATCTAGTTCTTCTAGTTAGATAAACCAATAGTAGATTAAGCCTAAGCTCATTTTTGGATATTTAAAGCTTATGGAAGTTTATTCATGTATGTTAATTGGATCAAAATATGTTTATTTGAAGGGAACCAAGAACTTCAAAATCAAGAGCAAGAAGAAGAATAAACTTGAGCTTGGATTTATAAGTAAATAGGTGGGTAATATGTTTATAGTTTTTGTGATGATGGGCTGTATTTTTTGATTATGAATGTCTAAATGTTTGTCTTGATTCATTGTAAATGTGGGAAAAATGTTCTATGAATTTGATATCATTTTACTTTGAAAGATTTTGCTATATTTTGTATTAATGAACAGAAGAAAAGCATAAAAAGCATGAAAGTATGGGTATGATATGGAATATGTAAGCTTTGGAAATTTTGCTTATGTGGGTAAGAGAGATACCATTCTGTTCATCACATGCATGTTGACCTAAAGCCTTCTCCCGGCTGCCCGCTTGTAGCATATGAGCTCTAAAAAATGGACTCATTCTGTTCATGGTATAAACTTTGGTTTCGCCATTTTGTTTTATGAGATTCTCTCGAGCCATTATGTTTGTGCATTGCATTTTGATTTGTTGGATATGGAGCATAATTGAATGGTATTTTGTGATGATTAAATGAAACATATGATCTGATTTGTGTGATGATGATGTATTCATGTCTATGTAAAATTCTCAAATTTAGAATGTGGATAGTGTGATCTGCTAAGTCTAAAATGCAATATATATATATGTACTTGATTGTGTGTATGGTTTGTTATCGCTGGCTATAAACTTATTAGCCACTGAGCTTCCCAGCTCACCCTATCATCTTTTCACTCCTCAGGTGCAGAAATAGCAAATCAATGTTGAACTTTGCAAAAATTTCGGCTGACTCCAAGAATTTCTATCTTTTATAATTAAGTTAGTTCAGAAACTTTTGGTACTCTAGAAGCATATCAAGCATGAGCATTCTTAATTGTTTGGTATTATGCTACTGAAATGGTTTTTAATATGTAATTGAAGTTATGTATAAACCCTGCAATATCTGAGAGATGAAACTCTTTCTTGTTAAGAAATGAATGAAAGAAGGGTTGAAGAACTTCTCTTTTGTATATATGCAGAAATTTCTTCTCTGTTAAGTGTCAATTATGTTGGGAATAAATTGTTAGTTGTTTAATGGCTTTTGGATAAATATTCTTAAGCAAATGGTTAATTTGGGAGTTATGTATGTAAAGTTTATAATTTTTGGACTTTGGGATTGAAAGTTATGATGACTTGAAGTTGGAGTATGCAACAGGGTTGCACGATCGTGCACAAGCACGATCGCGACGAACCTCTACTATTCATGAATTGTCATGATGGTGCACATGCACGATCGTGACTCCCCTTTGTCTTTATATGTCACGGCCGTGACAATTTGAATGCACATCAGTGACATTTTTACATGCACGCCTGTGCAATTTTTTATTTTTATTATTATTTGTTTATTTTTTAAAAAGTCCCATCATGAATTCTTTTTATCTTTATTTTATTTTAGTTATATATCTTATTTTGAAAGTCCCCTAATATTGGCATCTTATCGCCACGAAATAAGATACGAGACCCGAGGCCAACATCTTTGGTATCAGAGCTCACGGTTTCTAAGGATTCCTAGTTTAACATATCACTCCCATAGAGCATATACTCGACATACCGAAGGATATTCAGGAACATATTCTAAAAAAATGGCACGTTAAAATGGTTAAATTAATTCATTTTATTATTTTTTAATCCATCTCACTTAACATAAAACGCCAATAATCTTCTTGTTACATTTTTATTCACAATATCAGTCTCAAAAGTCATTACATTTCCAAAATTCACATGTACAATATACAACAGTTGAAAGATACAATTCTTGATTCAATATAATTAAGACATTTGCAGGTACAACTGATCCTGACACTGACCCATATCCAAATGCAAAAGTTACTTCAACTAGACTAGCTAGATTTCTCCTGAACCTGAAAAACAATGTTGCAATTTTGATGAGTTTACGAACTCAGTGAGTGAACCATCATCGATGTGCTCACTCAAAACAGATATAAATATCGCAAGTATATATCATAGTTAAATTAGTATCTCACATCATTTAGAATCAATCTCACATATAACAACATTCAGAATTTAGTACTTGATCGTGATATACATCATATTCTAACAAGTCCGTCATGAACACAAGCATTTCATATAATTATTTCATAATAATTCAATCATTCATATGTTCACTCAAAACAGAACACATATATATCAATAAATAGCATTTAGCTCAATCAAAGTAATGCTTCATTCAGAGCTATAATTTATATTCTACGATTTGCATCCTAATAAAAGATGCATTTAAAAATACAATCACTTTTTAAGTCATTCTAGAAGTACATTCTGAATGCAAGAATATCATGTAATTATTTCAGAACATAACACTCATGTATCGCAATTCTTCATATCACCATCAAAGTCATAAGCATTTCTCAATATCAACACAATATAGTTCAACATTCATTTCTAATCAATATCATGAACACATTTAAAGATACAAATGTAAAAGCAGATGAGACTCATTCCATTTTAACTTTGTTGTGACCGAGTACCTATTTCATTGTTCCGTATCTGTTATAGATACTGGGCTCTTTTCAATATTGTCCCGTATAAGTTGTAGATACCGGGCTTATTCATCGTTAAGCCTGAGGCTCTAATGCATATAACTGAGCTTAAAGCTCTTTTTATGTTGGCTACTCCAGTCACAACTCCTTTATGTGAACATGCATCATGTAATGGAGTAACATAGTTCATATAATATATCATCAATCACTTTCAGTCAATGAGCACATTCAATTTTCACAGTTCATCGGATCTAAGTCCGGCATTCAACAAATAGTTGAGCATTCAACATTCAGTTGAGTATCACTTATTTCATACACATTTATATTCACATTTATCATCAAACCTTGGTTCGGCACTCAATAATAATATCAAATAACACTTAGTTAGTCAAATTCACATACAATGAGCACTTCCAATACAGTCCCAAATAATGGTCTCCTTAGATAATTAATGCCCAAAATTATCGCAATCAAATTAGTAACAATTCATTATATCAAAATTAAACAAGAACAATTCAAGCATAGTGAGATACATCTAAGTCAATTTACTACACATATAATTCAAACAGAAAAACACATATAATTGAGTTGACACATCTAGGTTAACTCACGATTTACTCCAGATAGCTTATTGCCTAGACGTCCCGGAAACGTCTAGATGTGCTCAATCTATTTGCTCCCCTATAACAGGCAATCACACATTTTACACATTACTTCTTTGCACCTATCACAAAAGTACTCACTTATGCACATATATATATGTGTGTGTTATGTATGATGTATGTTCAATGACAATTCTGGATATATTTCCTCGATTCACATCTCAAGAACATTCACATTTCATAACTCAAATATGTCTAAATTGAACTTAGGTTTACACCTCAATTGAACAAGATTATTCTAAGTTCATCATTCTATCATTCACTAAAGTTATTCAAGCATTAAAGATCACCAACATCCATTTTATCAATCATCTTTACTTAATACACAACATTTATCTTCTTGAATCACTTTAGCCATCACAGGACCCCTTTCATTCTTATATCATCACCAATTTTCTAGATTTGAACACCTAAAGTATAACAATTTATTCTTAAATTTATATCCTTAATCATCGTCTTAAACATATCACTCATTTATTTACTTGTTCAAGCATCATTCTAGGTTCAATTCAAGCTTCATTCAAGCCCTAAAGCATCATAGAAAAGTACCTAACCATTTTTTGTTCCGAACCATACCTAAAAGAAGCATATTTAATGTTTAACCAATTCCCACGATCGTAGGTGGGATTTGTTGGCAGAAACTTTCTGCCTTCGTTAGGCATTCCCATTTTCTAGTTTTTCCAATTTTGTTTTTAGGTAAGATTTGTATGACAATTATGACCTAGAAAATGAGGTATTTAGGCAACACCTTCTTCTAAACAAATGTTCCTATATGTATTAAGTTTCATGTGAAATAAAAAATCATTCAATTTGGTTCATGCTTCCATGAGTTATGCTTAAAAAACCAAAGACTGTGCACATTTAAAATTTTGGCTAGTGCATGATTGAAGAATTAGTGCACTCCAACTTTTAAAACTCATATCTCTCAATTACGATATCTAAAAATTACAAAATTTATACCAATAGAATGATAGGAGGATAAGCTATAATTTTTATGAAGAAACCTTTGTTTGATTAGGCCTAAATCAATACAGTTTATTCGATAAAAGCATGACACAATTTCAGTCAAGGGTAGTGCTGCAACTTATTCCAGAACTCAAATACAAGCTAAATTTCGAAACCCTTAGAGACAAAATTCAAATTCGATTCTTTCATGAAAATTATATCTATATGTCTCTAATTTACTCTAAATTAAAATACTTCCAATTTAGATAGCCACAGATTAAGATATGTCCAAAATACATATGCATGTTCAGTAAAAACACTACAGCCAACAGATTCCAACACACTTCATCATCAACCTTACGTGCGATTCATCTCCAATCAATCATTATCAAGAGATATTCTAACCAAAAAATTTCACAGAAGCACTAATAGGACATAAATAATCATTTTTTATTTTTTATACTTTCACTAATTTGGACTCTAAGGTCCTAAAAATTCAGGAATTAATACAAGGGTCCTATACAGGGGTCCATCACAGGCAGTATTAGAAAAATGAACATAACTCAAGATCTAATCACTATTTACTTAAGCCACTTTACAGAGGTCAAGTTAATACCTGTACCTACAACTTTCATTCTTTGAGTTTCTTCAAATTCTTGCTATAAGGATATGAAAAATAGATCGAAAGAGAAAGATGAAATTGAAACCAGAATTTTGACTTACCTTGGTAACTTCTTTCCTTCTCCTCTCCTCTTCTCCTTTTTCTCTCCTTCTCTTCACTCTCACTTCTATTAAATGTTCATTTATTTTCTCTAGAAAATTCAAGGTCAACTAATCCATGTGTCACCATTCTATTGGTCCATGTGTCACTTACTTTAGTTTCCACATGTAACTCATTTAAGCCTCCATATATCACTACTTATAAGGCTACATATTTCACCAATTGTAAGGCTACACATGTCACCAATTATAAGGCTACATATGTTACCAATTATAAGGCTACATGTGTCATCATTTGTAAAGCTACACATGTCACCATTCTATCGCTCCACATGTCACAAGTCTAAAAAGCCATTTGTCACAATGTTAAAGGGCCACTTGTCATAATTATACTCATGCCACTTGTCATCCATTTAACTGAGTCATTTGTCACTTATTCCCAATGCCACATGTCACCATTTCATAGGCCTAATCAACCTAAATTCTTATGTATCAAATTGTCTTGCTCTTTAACATTTTTCTTAGACTAGATGCACATACATATCACCTGATCAATTACTCAATTGTAACAACAAATTCCCAATTCACTAATTTTAATCATCTAGAAACAAAATTTTAGACATAAATAACACACAATCTTGTAATCACATCATACTTATTTAAAATCTTTCATACCCTGGAATTAGTTAATTGAGTGCATATACTATCTTTGTAATGTGTACCAAAATACAATTAGTGTATGAATGTAAATGTTATGCATATATATGCAATGCTTGATTTAGGATTCTAACCCCAAGCAAGTTCCAGAGATCGAATGTTACACCTAGGCTTAGAATATGTTATACTATGAAATATATGATGCGTGATAAAGTGTTTGTATTGCTAAATTATTTGTTTGCATTGTTGAGTTTATTGATTGCATTAAGTGACATGCATATCATACATACATATAGCAAATAAGATTAAAATGAAAAGTAAGGTCAAAGATAATGTCTTATTGAAGGAGTAAAATGCCACCTCGTCGAAGAACACGAGGAGTTATGCAAGGATCTGCTGTAACACCCCACTCCCACCAGACTCGAACCCGATATCGACAGTGATATCCGAATTCGTGCCCGCGAGGATGGTGTGTCACATCACTACACTAAACAAAAGTCGGTATAAATTTTTTTTGAAAACTCTTATCACTTATCAATCATGTGGGTCCACTTTTCCTTTTCAAAACTTTTTGTTTACTTAACTGAAGACAACCCATAAGGAATAGAAAATTAATAACCAACATCTACTTTATTTTGTCATTATTTAATACAAACACAATAAAATTAAAAGTACCTTTTATTTGCCACTTGGGCCCATTTCTAATTATACAATACGAACATTTTTAGTTCTCAAAATTATTACACACAGTAATACTCAATTACAAAAAATACAACATTTTGCGGAAGATACAATAAAATGCACAGACACTATGCAGACGCGAACTGATCCCGACCTCTTTTTTTCTCTCTCTTATGCATCAGATATACTCCCGTCGCCTAACGGGGTATTCTTCTGAGTCCTGAAAAATAATTGCAA
>JANQBM010656197.1:0-15507 GCA_025594535.1 Erythroxylum domingense | reverse complement strand
GAGTTTTTATGGCTTGAAACAAGCTCCAAGATAGTGATACTAAAAGTTTGACAGCTTTATACATAAGGAAGGCTTCCAGAAGTGCAATGCTAGCCACTGTTACTACTTCAAAAGATAAAGGTCTAGTTATATCATTTTACTACTTTATGTTAATGATATGTTAGTAGCAGGTTTAGATATGGACGATATCAAAAGGTTGAAACAACAATTGTCAAAGGAGTTTGACATGAAGGACTTCGGTTTAGTAAAAAGGATTCCTGGAATGTAAATCACAAGAGATAAGCATAGAGGGACTTCGCAGTTATCTCAGTCAGAGTACATCAATTGTGTTTTGCAAATATTTAATATGGGTGATGCCAAGCCAGTCAGCCTTGGCAAGTCATTTTCACTTGTCCAAAGATCGGTCCCCTAAGACAGAGGAAGAGAGAGATTTAATGGCTAAGGTCCCTTATACCTCAGCCATTGGGAGTTTAATGTATGCAATGGTCTGTACAAGACCAGACATTGGCCATATAGTGGGAGTTGTTAGTAGGTTTATGTCAAATCCAGGGAAAATTCATTGGGAAGCAGTCAAGTGAATTTTGAGGTAGCTATGAGGCACCATAGAAAAGTGTTCGTACTTTGATAAGGGAGAGCTGAAAGTGCAAGGCTATGTAGATGTAGACTTTGGAGGTGAATTTGATCACTAAAGAAGCACTACTGGATATATATTCACTGTTGGAACTATAACTATTAGTTAGATGTCACAGATATAGAAAATTGTCACTCTATCCACTATAGAGGCTGAATACATTACAATGACTGAAGCTAGTAAATAGATGATATAGCTTCAAGGTTTGTTAACTGAGTTGGGATTCAAACAGGAGAAGAATATTTTGTATAGTGATAGTCAAAGTGCAATACATTTGGCAAAGAATTCAACGTTTCATTCTAGAACCAAGCATATTAGACTTCGTTATCACTTCGTCTCATCTCTATTGGAAGATGACGTGTTAATACTGGAGAAAATCCAAGGAAGAAAGAATCCAGTGGGTATGTTGACAAAGGCAGTGACTATTGACAAACTGAAGTTGTGTTCAAATTCAGTTAGTCTGTTTGAGTAATAAGATCAGAAAAGTTGCTGTAGAAGTGTGAAGACAGATTAAAATCAATCTTTAAGTGGGAGATTGTTAGTCAAACTTTGCATAAATGTCAAAAAATTGGTTGGCCACAATTGTTGAACGGTGCAAAATGCTTTGGACAATGCAAAATTTGTCATTTTTAGTTTAACAAATTATGATTTTTATTCATTTTTCCTATAAATAGCTTAGCATTAAGATCAATTTAAGATAGAAAAGCTTAGAGAGAAAAGCTTTAGAAATAGAAAATTAAGAGTAATTTTCTTGAGTTGTGAGTATTTTATAATTTCTCCCTTCAATAAAAGATCGGCAGCGTCCGAATATATAGGCAAATTTGGCCGAACTCTATTATCAAATTTTATGTGTGTTATTTTGCGTTACCACTAATATGGTTTACAAGAAATTTGTGTAATTTTCTTATCACTTACCCTATCCAATATGTCTTCAAATGGCCAACACCAACAATGCTATCAGCATGTAAAAGGACCACCAATCCGCATTGCTAATGATTCATGTAATATGGATTACGCTCAATCTTCTTTGATAACTACAGGCACATAATATCCCACTTCCCTATATCTTTACTTAAGTACATATTCATAAAGCCATTTCCACTTCATCAATTTCATTACAAAGCATATTGAATTCCCCATTTTACTGTTGCTCAAAAAGATCTGAATAAGAGAAATAAAAAGTTTTTTAAATGGAAGAAGAAATAAAAACATTGGAGCTAATAAAATTTAGACTTTAAATGTTTTTTACCTTTAGATAAAAAGGCAATATGGTTTAAATAGGTTTTATACATAAAGTATAATCATGATGGTTCTATTTAATGCTACGAAGCATGTTTGGTACCTAAAGGTTATTCCCAACTGGAGGGTTTTGATTTTACAATTTCTTTTACTCCAATAACTAAATTATCTACTGTTATAACTATGCTTAATATTGCTACAGTAAAGCATTTGCCAACTCATTAGTTGGATGTTTTAAATACCTTCTTATATGGAGATTTACAAGAGCAGGTTTATATGCAACTTCTTCTCAGATTTAGTAAAAAAGGGGAGACTTAAGCATGTCTACTCAATAAGTTGCTTTATAGACTTAAACAGGCATCTCGTACTTAGTTCAGTACCTTTTCCAATGCCATACTCGAGGTTAGTATCACTCAATCTAAAACTAATTACTCTATATTCACACTTTCATATGCTGCACAACTTATAATTTTACTTATCTACGTAGATGACATAGTCATTACAAGGGATGATGAATTAGTTATCTCACTTTTCAAATAATATCTCTCATATCATTTCAGTATCAAAGATTTAGAACTATTTGAGTAATTTTCAAGTATAGAAGTAGCGTAGTCAAAGGATGAAATTTTTCTTAATAAGAGGAAGTATGATTTAGAAACGTTAAAAGATGTTGGTCTTTTTGCTAGCAAACTAACTGTAACTCCACTTAACTACAATCATAATTTATTCAGCTGACTTTGTTAAACTTGTTGGACATTTTCGACATTTCCTATAAAGTTGGACAACATTTAATTGCAATTTTTAGTTTTTTAATAACTTATGGATCAAGATAGGCAATTTGATCTGGATAAAGATAAAAAGTGACTCAATAAATGATCTAAGTCAATGGGATGAAGTTCAGGAGGAAAATAAATCCCGATTAGTGTGGATCAGACCTATATTAGGCCTGTGATAGGAAAGCCCAATATGAATGCTATACAAAGAGGTTAAGGTCTCCTGTAGTTGCTCATTTCATTCGTGAACCTAAAGTTACTTTGACCTATTTAGATGTTTATGCTTTGATAAATATATAAAAAGACGTTGACCGCGTCTCAGTGAGTAATTCCCGTGAAGGTGACAGTGAATTTACACTTGTTTCGGCCTTGAAAAGCTCATTTGAAGTTATGAAATCGAAATCAGACATTTTTCACATTTCTTCATTTATTTCCCTTTCACGTTTGATCCGAGATACATAACTAAGGTCTTGTTATGTATTACACGTAGTATTAGAACGGCGATATGATTGGGTGGTTAAAAATGAAGATTTTTCGATTTTCTCTTCATAAGGTTTTCCAAGAATAAAGTTCCATTTTTCAGTTTTTCTTGCTTATTATTGCATAAAAATGGTACACAAATGTTTAGTCTTGAAAAACGGGGTGAAAACTAGTCTAAAAGCATGAAAAACCGACCCCAAAAATTGAAAAAAAATTGCATTTTTGGGTGAGTGTGAGGATATTTTTGAAAAATATCGCTCGAAGGGCAGTATGTCTGGTGTACGATGCCAGACAGCAGTCGCCACGTATATGGACCAGGGCGAGCCACATTTCTATGCATGCACTACACCTGCCAGTAAATAAATGCGCGTGGCTGCGCATCTGGCGTGTCTAACACGTGCACCATACAGGTTAGGTGGCTCATCACGCACGTGCCTCTTGGGTCTATATGCATGCTGATGACAGTGCTACAGTGAACGCTAACGTCAGTGCTATAGTAAACTAAAAAAACCTAAAAATTTTAAATTTCCCGTACCTATGCCCCAAAGTGTTTTGGGTCAGTTTTTAGGTTTGAAAATTCATATAAAGTGAGGTTTTCTATTTGCTAGATTAATTACATTGGTAATTTCACTCTAGAAAAAGGAATTAAGACGTTCTAAAGTCATTTTTAAGTGAATTTTCGTACAAAAAACTTGTCATAAGGGAGATACATGAGGTTTTTATATCTCAAGTGACGGATTCCGTTTTTGGTGATGTATGATAGTCATTCTAATGAGATTTTTCGCTATGAAAGTCTAAAATAAAGTTTTTAGAGAACGTCTTCAGCATGAGTATGTGAAGTTGAGACTGTGCATTCATGATTTTGCATTTATTGACGTTACATTGTCACATACTATATGCCTATAAATAATATGAGGATAACATAAAAATGTATCTCTTGTGTTTGTGTACATTATGGGTGCTGATGAGATTTTAGTCACCACGGTGGCATTTTGAGTTAGTATTTTGAATTGTTCTGCTTGCATATTAAGGGATGTCTCTGGTCTTATGTTTGGTTATTCTACTCACAGGCATTGGCCTTACATGAGATTTTGATATATGTATAAAGGCATTAGATGGAGGAAAGTCATTGCTTAAATGATCTATTCGCTCACAGGTGGTAATGTCGGGAGATTTGATGGTGTGTAATTTGATTGTTTTTATGTGGAGGTCTACTTGCATATATTATATATTCAACCCACAAGTGTTTCATAATATATGTTACTTGATTCTTGGTATAGATATTCTTTAATGGATATGAGTGTCATTGTTATCCTAAATTTGTGTTGATCTTTGCATTGTTATTTTGCAGTCAACTTTTCTGTCAACAATATTAGTGTTACCATTGAAACCCTGACTAGTTTCAATACGAAGAAGTGGATAGAGGATGCATTAAATTCTATGCAAATAGCTAAATTGATATAGCCATACGTATAGATAGGCCATCTCCACTTACGTCTACGAGCTCTCAAGCTCATAAAGCAGTTTATGCAGCCTGTAATCAGTATAACAGATTATATTTGATGACCACTAAGAGATCCATACCTGATCATCTATTTAGTGGACTTTCGGACACAGATATAGCAAAGGAGTTTCTTAGTAATTTCTCCTAGAGGTATACGGCCTCACCCAATGTTGAGACAAGTTCCTTAATAAAAGAATTATTCTCCATGAGGTATACAGGAAAAGGGAGAGTGATAGAGTACATATTAAGAATGATCCATCTTGATAATAGATAGAAGATGCTAAATATTCCTCTTCCTGATGTCATCATAGTTCACCAGATCTGAGTTCACTCCCTTTAGAGTTTATTAATCTGGTGATGACATATTATTTGCTAGATGATAAATGAGACTTCAATGTTTTGATTGCCCATTGCGTTGCTGAGCAGAAGAAACTCAAGATTGCTACTCCTACAACCCTCGAAGTAGCTAAAGGGAAGGCAAAGGTAAAGCCTACTAAGAGGTAGAAAGTCTAAATCTTCTCTACATACTGATGCTGGTCAATCCAGTGGAGGTAAAATTCCTGCAAACATAAAGAAGCCAGCAGTATGAAGCCTAGAATGAAAGACAGAAGCCATCAGGTAACTCTTTGGCTTCTTAATTAATAAATCCAATTATGTTGTAGCCACATCCGGATTTTAGTGTTTAGATGGTAGAACATCTAATTAAGTTGCCTCCACAATGCAGGTGTTCATATCCAAGATAAAGTCAAATAAAGAGAAGGAGAAATTAATAGTTGATAACGATGAAGAAGCAGATGTAATATCTATAAAGGATGTACTTAGTAAACCTTATTGCAAGGTTCATTTTGGTTTTACACAACACATTTTATATATGATCTTTGTATCAATTTTTGGAAAAAGAAAGTTAACATTTTGTAATTAATTTTTCTGTTGTACAATTGTTGTTTAATGCAAAACATAATGGTACAACTTTCTTGTCATATGGTTTGTATAGAATGTGTCTTATCTCAAATTAGATATATGCTTCTTCGTATCTTGCCAAACAAGTCTAGAAAGACGAGCCTAATAAAGGATAAATTATACATGTTGTGGCATAAAGGTTAAGCCACATTTCCAGAGATAGGGTTAAGAGATTGATTAAGGAAAGCATTCTATTAATTCTTGATTAGATGATCTGGAAACATGTGCTGATTGTTGCAAGGGTAAGTTGACTAAAATAAGTAAAAAGAGGTCTACTTATGTTTCTGGCTTGTTAGGTCTGATACATACAGATATCATAAGACCTTATACAATTTCATTGTACAATTCTAAATGTATTCTAACATTTGTTGATGATTACTCCCATTGCAATTTATGTGTTCTTGCTTAAAGACAGAAGGTTGAGAACTAATTGAAAAAATTCATTAAGATGGTCAAATTTGACCGTAGAGGAGAGTATCTTGGCAAACGTGGTGTTTCAAGACATGAAAAGATCCATTTTTCAAATATATGGAATTAGTTGGAATAGTGACTCAGCTCACTATGCCGGGTAGTCCTGAGCAAAATGATGTGTTGCCGAAAGGCATAACTGCACCCTAAAGAACATAAAAAATTCAATGCAAAATAGGAATAATCTACCTGATTATCTAGAAGTATGAAAACCTAGCCTTGCACACATTCGTGTATGGGGCTTCCCCACTAAGGTAGTATAATCCTTATAAAAACAAATTGCATGCTTATTTTGCTTATTGCTATTTAGTCAAATATTCCAACTGTTTTAAAGGTTACAGATTATATTGTAGAGAAGGAGGGACCATAATAGTGGAATCACAAACAGTTAAGTTTCTAAAATATGATATCTATGATGATGGCGGGCCCTTTGACCTATCAGACGATAGCAGGACGGATACTACAGTTATTATGTACTCACTACAAATATAGTTAGATCTAATGGATCTAGGTCTTAGTACCATTCCTGTACAAAAAGAGGAACCCATACCTATACACACAGAGGTTCCTAGGGGTAAAAAACCAATGTAGTTGCTTAGATCCACTAGAATGAGACGACCTGCTATCCCATCTGATTACATAGTCTATTTGGTGAACAGGACTATAATGTTGGACATGTTGTAGATCCAGTTACTTTTATAGAAGTTGTTTCTAGACCCAATGCGAATTTATGGTGGAATGCGATGACTAACAAGAGGTAAGCCATGAAGCATAGTAAGGTCTAGGAGCTAGTTGATTTGCGGCGAAACTGCAGACCCATCATTGTAAATAAGTTTCAAGACCTAAAGGATTTAGTGATAAAGTTCAACAGTTTATGGGCTCGCTTAGTTACCTAATGGTTCACTTAGGGAGAAAGGTTGAATTTGGTGTTACCTTTTCTCCCATATCCTCTTAGGATACATTTTGAATGATTGTGACAATTGTAGTTTATAATGATATAGAGTTACATTAGATGGTTGTCAAAACCGTTTTTTTTTATAAAGACCTTTGTAAAGAGGTCTATATGGAACAACTTGAAGGATTTCAAGATGCAGATGGAACTGACATAGTTTTTATACTAAACAAATCAACATATGGTTTACATCAAACCTTCCGAAAGTGGTATCCTATATTTGATGAGATTTTGACCTCTTTTGGCTTCATGGAAAATAAAATTAAAAAATTCTTGTATCATAGGTTAGGGAGAGCAAAATTATCTTCCTATTATTGCATGTGGATGATAGATTGCTCATATTGAATAACTTAACCATATTATATGAGATTAAGTAACTTTTGGCCAAGTATTTCAATATGAAGGACCTTGGTGAAGTATCTTTTGTCCTAGGCATACAGATTTACTAGGATAGATCACAACACTCATTAAGTCTCTCTTAGAGTGCATATATTGATTATGTGTTACAAAGATTTAATACGGTTGACTGTAAATCTATTGTAGCACCAATCTCTCATAATAAGAGATTATCTTTGGCATAGTGTCCAAAGAATGAAGTAAAGAGAGAGATTATGAGGAATGTTCTGTATTCTAGCGCGGTTGGTAGCCTGATGTATGCCCAGGTATGTACTACGCGACACATTGCATTTACTGTTAGATTGTTTGGTCAATATCTAGTTAACCAAGGTATAGATCATTATAATGTAGTTCAGCGAGTGTTGAGATACTTAAAGGGAACCAAAGATTATATGTCAATGTAGAAAAGTCAATAGTCTAAATCTCGTAGGGAATCCTTATTCAAATTTAAGCTATGTGTCTAGAAGATAGGAAGTCCATATCAAAATAAGGTTTAAGTTTGCAGATGGTACAATGTCATAGAAGAGTGTCATATAGACACGAGTGACTTCCTTGACCATACATATAGACTGTATGTTATGGGGCTAGTTCACAGCTGGTTTGGCTCAGAAACTTAATTTCTGAGTTGTCTTTGATTGATTCAGTGGCTAGACCCATTCGGGGATACTGTGATAATCTTACTATTGTGTTGTTTAATAATAACAATGTAGATATCACAGGGTCTAAGCATTTGGAGGTCAAATATTTGACCATAAAGGAGTTGAAACCAAAAGGTGACATTAAGGTTTGGAGCATTTAAGGACTGAGGAAATATTAATGGATCCTTTAACTAAAGGACTTCTCCCACTTGTGGATGAAAGATAAGTATATAGTATGGGTATTTTGAAGTCCCTAAACACTATTAGTTAAGGGGGACATTTTATTTACTTTATGTATATTTGTACATTTATACATTTTGATATATTATGACAATATGGTGGTTGATCAACAAAGATGATCATCGTTTATCATCAGTAATACGTGTTAATGTACATTGTCATAATACTTGTTAAAGTCTTAAGATCTGTGTCAATCTTAAGCATTTTAAAGGTCATTTGACATATATATAGATTAACCTTGATCCTATGTCATTTAGAAGGGTACAGTTTTAGTACGAATATCCATGAATTTTGACATGACAGAGGGGATATAAGTTGTTAATCCCATAAAGGTTCTCTAATGCAATTTAACATTCAGTTAGAGAACCTAGAGGTTTTCTCTGATTCAGTTTAGCATTTAGTGAGAGAAAATAAGTTTTGTTTAATATTGTTTAGCATTCGGTGAGAGAAAATAGGATTTACTAATGTAGTTTAGCATAAAGTTTGGAGAAATCGAGACCTACAAATAAAGATGATATAATTTAGATCATACAGGTATCATCTTAGTTTACTACACTATAGTTTCTCATTCATGTTAGTGAGGTATTAGATATGCGTGATTGTATTAGATCTATATCACACATGACATATGCATTTGATACTTTTCAATATTGAAAGCCTTGCGGAACGGGATGATAGACTTTCATTATCTTTGGATCAAATGTTTTGTTTTTAAACCTAGTTGACTAATACAGTATCGTTGCTTAACCGAGTTTTTAAACTATTTTAAACTTGAGTCAACACTGCAATTAAGTATTGTCCAAGGGGGAGAATGTTGGACATTTTCAACATTTCCCATAAAGTTGGACAACATTCAATTGCAATTTTTAGTTTTTTAATGACTCATTGGTTAAGTTACATAATTTGATCCTGATAAAGATAATAAAGTGGCCAATAAATGATCTAAGTCAATGAGCCGAAGTCCAGGAGGAAAATGGATCTTGATCAATGTAGACCAGACCCATATAGGGCCGATATGGATGCTATTTAAAGAAGTTAAGGTCTCATATAATTACTGATATCATTCGTGAACGTAAACTTACTCTGACCCATTCAGAGGTTCAAATTTTGAGAAAATTATAGAAAGACGTTGACCGCGTCCTAGTGAGTAGTTCCTATGAAGGTGGTGGTAGATTTGTGCTCATTTTGGTGTCGAAAATCTTATTTGAAGTTATGGAACCAACATCAGGAATTTTTGGCATTTTTTTCTTTATTTTCCTTTCACGTTCGATCCAGGATATGTAACTAAGGTCTCGTTACGCACTACAGAACTTTTATCAGACCTGCCTTATACAGATGCCTTATTGGTTGACTATTTTATCTTACGATGACCCGACTAGTTATCACTTATGTAGTAAATTTATTGTCATAATTTATGCCTTCCCCTCGTGATAAACATCAGCAAGGGGCACTTCAAGTGGTAAGATATGTAAAATTTGCACTTGACCATGATGTCATGCTTTAAGCCAGGCAAGCGCTCACATTCAATACTTACATCTTCAGATAAATCAACAGGTAAGAGGACCTAGAAGCAACTCCTACAGGCAAAGTCTCTCAATATGATGAATGTATGAAGGATGGAAGAACATTGCTTTTTCTAGAAAAATATCTTTATACTTGTTCCTTTCAGTGTTTCCTTATTGGCCTAACTTACCCTCGATAATTTAGTCAACATATTTGGTTTCACCAGGAGATCAAAGCACCCATATGATCTTTTGTAAGAGGTGATAAAGAGCAAGTTAGATTTATGATCATTCAGCTTAGGACTCTGACTATTAGTTGTTGAAGCACATGTAACTTTCCTCACAATTGTTAAGGATTATATAATTTGCTTTTGTATTTTGTAACAATAAAAAGTAATTTTCTTTTGTGTTTTGAATATATTAAATGTTGGATTTTTTAAATTCTTATGGACTAAATATTATGTATAAATATAGTTTTTGCTTAAAAAATTTCACTTTGTTGCTTTATCTATAAATTGTTGCTTTTATATTATTGGCAACAAAAGAATAAATTGTTGCTTTTATTATTACATATTGTTACCTAAAAAAATTTACTTTATTGCCTTATTTATTTAAGATTGTTGCTTAAAAAGATTTAAAGCGTTGCAATATCTATTCAACATTGTTGCTATAATTTGAAACTAATGTGTTGCCATGGTTAAAAATTTTTGTTGCCTTATACTTATTGCAGCGTTATTTCTTATAACGATATGAATTTTGTTACCTTAATAAAAAGACAATAATAATTATACTTAAAACTATGCTTTTGTCACTAGCCTAAAATACTTTTTGCGGTAGTGACCTACTCTTCTTTACGTTTACATGCTTATTATAGGGCGAATTGAGCATCCTGTCCCATATTACGATGATCAACAATTGGCTACTGTACTTTTCTAGGTCACAGTCTTCCTTTTTGCCGTACAAAGAAACAATCAACAGTCTTTCATTCCAACTTTTTAACTTTTCAAACCAAAAAAAGAAAACAGTCTCTCGTTCCTCCATAAAAGCTGAATATCTTGTCATGACAAATGTTGTTAGCAAACTTACGTGGTTGCAAACACTCTTATGGGCATCTTGCAAATTTCTTCTTGTGATAATGAAGTTGTTCTTCACACAACAAAGAATCCTACTTTTCATGATAGAACAAAGCACGTCGAAACTAATTGCCATTTTGTTAGGGATAAAATTCAAGGACAACTTCAGACCACTTTTGTTTCATCTAATGAGTAGCTTGCCTATGTATTTACCAAAGTTCTCTTACCAGCTTATCATCCATTATCAATTACTTTCCAATCTCAGGTATCATCCACAAATTTGATCTTGAGGAAAAGTGTTATTCGGTCAAAAATATGATAAGATTATATTATATAATCAATTGTTGCATTTAGACTAACTTAGGACAATTCCATATACAGAAAAATACTTGTCCAAAATGGATCATGTGATTGATTTGACACTCCTTGTATATATTCTGCCTATTACGTTGAACCGCATTTCAAACACTTTCGTGTTCCTTACGGCTTTCCCAGATTTCGTTCTTTTCCTAGCGGCCAACATTGACTGCTAATAGAATATGGTCAAGGAGAAACGTCACTGTGCATGTCACCGTGACCCCTTTTTGTCCACTTTCTTTAGCATCTTTCCTTCAGTAAATTATCCTTCTCACAGTATTAGACCCCGTGCAGTCTATAAAAAGCCATAGATCTTGGTGTTTCTCATTCCATTCTCATTCTTATAGCAAAGTTAAGATTTACGATATCTATCAGCATTCGTACATCTTCTATTGTTTTGCATTTTATTGTCATTGGAATTTGCTTGGAGGAAAGCATAAAGCAATCACAGTGCAGAAAGGTGAAGTCAACTCCCGGATTAACAACGCCATGCATGTTAGTGAAGCTCCTACCATCCCTTTTCTTACCCCTTACAAGATGGGGAAGTTTCATCTTTCTCACAGGTAATTAATAACTTGTCATATAAATGCGTTGCCATTTTCTCTGAAGCTACTATTCAACTGGTTGGTGTTGTTTGATGGATATTGTTCACTGTTCTAATGGTGTATATCAACACTTTTGAGTAGAGAGAAGAGAAGAACAACAAGCAGATTTCTTTGTATTGTTAACTCTTTAGATTCTCTCATAAAACACCTGATTACAACACTTTTTATAAGCCTAAGCATCAGATGAAAACTCTAGCAATTCGTACCACAATAAATAAAAAAACAAAATTCTAAACAACAAAGTTAATTTTGACTAGTCTTCACTAAAACAACTATAATCTTTTATAGAGAAGTTCAAATTATTTGGAACTTTACCTATCTTAAATTAGCCTCAAATTTGGTCCACTTCAAACACTTTAACTATTTGACTATATTAAATTTAGATTTCCAACATCCCCCTTAAACTTAATTATTTTCTTTCTTCCATTCCGAACAACTTCTTGAATTTGTTGAAAAGTTCAATCGGAAGTGGTTTTGTGAATATGTCTACCACTTGATCACGACTTGCCATGTCACCATCTTTCACATGCTCCCGTATAAAGTGAAAATGCACATCAATATGCTTGCTCATTTCATGATGCAGCAGGTTCTATGCCAATTTAATCATCGACTTGTTATCCACTGAAATTTCTGTTGGCTTCTCTTGAGAAAAATCAATTTCATTTAATAATTTACGCAACCACAAGGAGTGACATATGCCTGAAGATGCAGCAAGTTATTCTATTTCACATGTTGACAAAGCAACTATAGGTTGTTTCTTCGAGATTCATGTAAATGTCGTGCTTCCCATGAAAAATACAAAACCCTTAGTGCTCTTTCTATTATCCGTATCTTCACTCCAATCACTATCAAAATATCCAATGAGAATAAACTCATTAGTATAAGAGTAAAATAAGTCATGAGATAATGTACCTTTAACCTAACAAAGAATTCAATTTATGGCCTTCCAATGCGTCATTTTTGGCTCTTCCATGTATCGGCTTACCAAGCCAACTCCATATATAAGATCTGGCCTTGTGCATCTAAGATAACGCAAAAGCCAAACTACTATACAATGTTGCATAAACTACCTTGTCTTCATCATGCCGGGAATATTTCATACCATTCTCAACCGGGGTGCTTATGAGATTACAATCTTCCATTTTAAACTTCTTTAAAATCTCCTTTACATATGCTTCTTGAGATACAAAAATTCTAAATTTATCTTGTCTTGTTTCTAATCCGATAAAATAAGACATGAAACCTAAATCGGTCATCTCAAACTCCTTTGTCATTTCTAACTTAAACTTCTTATTATTTCCTATAAAAATTAAATCATCCACATATAAGGCCATAAATAGAATGTCATCTTTTCTTACCTTCATATATAATGCATGTTCATATGGACATTGCACAATCTCGTACTCCTTAAAATATGCATCTATTCGGGTGTTCCATGCTCTTGACGCTTGCTTTGACCAGTACAATGCCTTCTTTAACTTCAACACCTTGTTCTCTTTACCAGTTTTTACATATATAGGGAGTTGTTTGATGTAGACCTTTTCTTTAAGCACTCCATTTACAAAAGTCAATTTCACATCCATTTGAAAAATGCTCCACTTGTTTTTAGCTGCCAACAAAATTAGTAGTCGAATTGTCTCCATTCTAGCAATCGGGGCAAACACCTCTTCATAATTAATCCTGGATTTTTTCTTGTATCCCTTCACCACTAGTCTCACCTTGTATCTCTCAATTTCGCCTTGCTCATTCATCTTCTTCTTGTAAACCCACTTCACATTGATGAGCTTATGAGTCTCAAGTAATTTTGCAAGTTTCCAAGTGTCATTCTTCTTAATTGCTTTCATATCCTTTTGCATTACAGCTTGCCATTGCTCATCTTTTAAGGCTTGCTCGAATGTTGTGTCCTTCGCATCTATGAAAGGACACACCAAATGTAATTAATTTGTCGCCTCGTATAGGTCTCGCAATCTTCTTATTTTAGGTATTCTTGGCTCATCTTCATCATCGGATAAAGATGAAGACAATCTAGCTTTTGTTCTTGGAGATGTAGTTGTGTTTGTTAGTGTGAAAATTGATGTTGATGCTACTTCTTTCACTTTTTCATGATTCATCTCTTCCATGGAACTCCAATTCAACATGCTTTCTTCATTGACCTACATATCATAACTCATATGTACTTTTTTATTAAAGGGATCATAGAGATTGTACACCTTAGACCTTTCATTATAGCCGATAAAAATCAACTTCTTGCTTTTGTCATCAAATTTTATGCGCCTTTGATATGAAATGTGAGCATAAGTCACACTTTCGAGCACCTTCAAATGTGCCACTAATGATTTGACACCGCACCATGCTTCTTATGGTGTAACATTCTTCAAACTTGTCGTTGGATAATGATTCTACAAGTACACCGCACATCTCACTGCTTCAACCCAAAATTCCTTTTGCATGTTTTTACTCTTAGTATGCTTCAAACTATGTCAAGTATGTTCTGATTCTTTCTTTTCGCTACTCCATTTTGTTGAGGTGAATAAGGAGTTGTTAAGAACCTTCTAATTCCATTCTCTTCACAAAAATTTATAAAAACTTTTGATGTAAATTCAACATCTCTAACAAACTTCAAAGCCTTTATGCAATCACCGCTCAAGTTTTCAACAGGCACCTTAAATTTCTTAAAAACAAAAAATGCTTCCAATTTCTCCGTTAAAAAATTAACCCAATTTCTTCGGGAATAATCATCAATAAAAATAATAAAGCAACGGTGCTTACCAAGAGAGTTAGGAGTTATTAGACTATAAATATTGGTATGAACCAATTCAAGCACCTTCTTGGCATGATATCTTGCTTCTTTTAAAAAAGAATTCCTTGGAAGTTTTCCTAACACACAACCTTCACAAAATTTATCTTAGTCGTCTATGTTTGGTATACCATTCACCATTGTTTTATTTGTCCATGTTTCAAATCACCTAAATTTAGATGCCCAAAATGCAAATGTCACAACCAAGTTTTATCCTTTACACAAGCCTTTAAACATCTTGCTTGTATAGTCACCAAATTCAACTTAAACATGCAGTTTTTGGTTATTTCTACTTGGGTTAACAATTGATTATCTTGGTACCTCAAATAAAGCATGCGATCTTCCATAAAAACTGTGTAACCACATTCTAACAATTGATCCAAACTCAAAATATTGCTCCTCATATTCAGAACATAATAAAAATTAGGGATAAACCTCTCATTTACATCTTTATATTGAATGATAATTTTACCTTGCCATTTGACTTTCACTCTTAAGGCATCTCCAAATGATACACGACCATCTACAATCTCTTCTATTTTGGTAAACATATGCTTGTGGTCACACATATGGTTGCTCGTACTAGTGTCCAAGTACCATATTGAATTATTTTTGGGGTCAGCTTCCTTGCTTGCTAGCAATACTACACCATCACCTCCTTCTCTTCCTTTCTCTCATTCTCATTTTTCTTCTCATTGTAATAACATTCTACTGCATAATGGCTATAATTTTTACAATTTTAACATTGAAAATTGTACTTACTTGATCTCCCTCTTCCTTGATCTCGACCTCTATTGTAACATCCCGTTTCTAAGAGAACGGGTCGGACCAGAGAAATGGGTCCAGGTGTGGTAAATTACCACACCTCATGCTCATGCAGTTGTGAATAGTG
>JANQBM010655765.1:0-15510 GCA_025594535.1 Erythroxylum domingense | reverse complement strand
TGGGCCCACATGAGTGACCAGTGTAAAGAGTTTACAAAAAAAAAAATACTGAGTTTTAAATGTTAAGTGATGTGACACGCCACCCTCGAGGGGCACAGACTCTGGTATCACCATCGATATCGGGTTCGGGTCCAGCGGGAGTGGGGTGTTACAAAAGTATTGAAGTTCCATTCCTCATACTGTAAATAATATGTCTTCACCAGATTACGTAACTCTAGAGGGAGTTTATTCAGAGTCTGATGAACTATAAAGACATCAGGAAGAAGAATGTTTAACATCTTCAATCTATTGTGACGATGAATCATTCTTGATATGTACTCCTTTACTCCCCCTTTTCTCCCGTATACCTCATGAAGAATAATTCTTTCATCAAGGCACTTGTCTTAACTTTAGATGAGACTATGTATCTCTGGGAAACATTACCAAGAATTATTTCACTATATCTGTGTCCAGAAGTCCACTAAGCAGGTTATTAGGAATTGATCTTTTAATGGTCATAAGACATAATCTGTTAGACCGATCTTAGGTTTCATAGGCTACTTTATGAGCTCTCGAGCTCATGGATGTAGGTGGAGATGACCTATTCTGTTGTATGGCCATATCAACCTTAGTTATCTTCATAGCATTCAACACATCCTCTTTCCACTTCTTCATATTGAAACTGGTTAGGGTTTCAATGGTGACATTGATTTTATTAACTGAAAAGGTGACTTCAAAATAATAATCTTTAGATCAGCACAAATGTAGGATAACAACAATACTTAAAGCCATTAAATAGTATCTTTATTGAAAATCCAATCACATATATTATGAAACAACTTTGGGATGAATACGTTGAATACATAATATATGCAATTAGATTCTCACATAAAAGTGATCGGAGTACAAACTATCAACTCTCTTGACACTACTACCTTTAGGTGAATAGATCACTTAAGTAATAGCTTTCCTCCATCTTATGCCTTTATGATCATCTCAAAATGTTATGTAAGGCTAACACCTTTGGGCAGAATAGTCCAGAGACATCCCCTTACATACAAGCAGAACAATTCAAAATACTAACTTAAAAGGCCACTTTAGTGACTATATTCTCAATAGCAACTAAAAAGTTCACAAACACAAGGGATACAACTTTATGTTATCCTCACATTCTTTATGGGCATATGGTATGTGACAATGTAACATCAATAAATGTAAAAACCCGAATACACAGTCTCATTATCTCACAATCGCACTGAAGACATTCTCTGAAAACTTCATTTGAGACTTTCGTGAAAGAAAAATCTCAGTAAATGGCTATCATGCCTTATTAGACACTGAATCGACCTCTTGAGACACAAGAACCTTATGTATCTCCCTTATGGTAAGTTTGTTGCACAAAAATTCACTCAAAAATGGCTTCAGAATGTCTCAATTCCTATTCTGACTAACCATCACACTATCTCGAACACTGACATTAGACCCGAGACACGAAAACTTAAACTACCTCCCTCATGTAATGTCCGAAGCACGAAAATTCACTTGAAATCAGATTCAGAATACCTCAATTCCTTTTTCTGAAGTTAAACTTTAATTTATTACTAATGTAATAAATCTAGAAAAAATGGAAAAGTCACTTTATGAATTTTTTGGACCCGAACACTAACCCAAAACACTTCGAGGTACCCTTACGGGAAATATGAAAATTTTGTGTTTTTTATTTTATTTTATTGGTATTGTAGACGTGTCCGTACAGTTGACGTTGCACTGCGTTAGTTCACATGGCACGGGACCGAGCGTGCACCACGTGCACCAGTTACGTCTGAGCTTGAGGAGTGTGTGTCTGAGGCTTGTGCGTCACACACTCCTCACGCTCAAATGCACGCCTACTGTATGGCGCGTGCAATGCATGTGTCTCTAGGTGTCGGCAATCCAACAATCCACACATCGAGCTGGATGGGGCGTGTGTGTCACATGCGCCCACCGTTCCACTCACGTGGGAGCGTAGGCCGCGTCCCACCCATGCGTCGCATGCTTGGAACGCGTCACACTCTCTATGGAGAGACACGACGTTACGCAATTGGCACACGCCATATATACCACCCTCCTCTTGTCACTGTAGCGACTGCACACGCCTGAAGTTTTGTTGCCCTTCACCGAGGAGGGTGATGTCTAGTGTCCCGGGATGCCTTTTTTGCTCCATTTGGTCTGTTTTCGAACCATTTTTCATAGCTAACCTCATGTATGACACTTTTACGTAATCATATACGTAAAAAAAATCGAAAAAGAAATAAAAAACGAAGGAAACTATGTGAGATTAAAAACTGAAAAATCTTCGTTTTTGGTAATCCGATCACGTAACTGCTCTGATACCACAAGTGATACGTAACGATACCTTAGTTACGTATTTTAGATCGTACATGAAAGGATTAAAAAATGAAGGAATGAGGAATACCTGATTTCAGTTCCATCTCTATTTTCAAAGCAGTTTCTGAGCACCAAATGAGCTCCAATCTTTCGAGACCTTTACGAAAAGTATTCTTTGGCACGTGGTTTAGGCCTTTCTACAGTTTTCTTAATACGTAAGCTCTCTTAACGTGTCAGAGATTCTGTATGCATATGATTGATATGAGCAACTGCAAAAGACCTTAACCTTTATATATAGTTTCCATATCGGGCTTCCCTATCACAAGGTCGATATGGACCAGGTCCACACTGATCGAGACCCATTTTTCACTCGAACTTTGTCCCATTGATTTAGATCATTTATTGGGCCACTTTATTATTTTTATCCAGATTAAATTACGTAACTTAATTGATAATTTAATTAAAAATAAAAATGTAATTAATTGTTATCCAACTTTATGGGAATGGACAAAAATGTCCAACACGGGCATGTCCCTGTACTTACATGAAACCATCTTATCTAATTTTTGAAAATAAAATATAACAGAAAGTGCCATAGCAGAAAGTTCCATAAATACAGGGGCGGAGCCGCGCGGGGGCTTGTTCTTAGCCAAACCCTTGCAGAAGAATCTTCTGTTTTTGCATTTAATACTTTGTTCCTTATTGAGATAGAAGATCCTAGATGATTGCAATCTTGCAGTACGTTTCGTGTCTTGTCTTCAAATTTATAGGAAGAATAAATATCAAGAGTGGATGGTTCAGCTGTGATTCTTTCTAAAAAACTTTGGGTGTCAGGGAGATTATTAAACATAGAGTTCTTGAACCTGCAAATATTGAAAATCTGACAGAGACGCAAAGGCGAGATTTGACTCATGCTCGCAACAAAGATTTGAATTTGGTCCATAATTCAAGCCATGGCAACTCGCCGAAAATAATTATCATCCATTAGCTCTAATGTCTCTAAAAATGTGTAAAGACATTGTAATTTGAATATTTTAGTTAACTTCATTTATGAATTTGCTTTGTGAAATTTTTTTTGAATTAATTTTGAATTTGTCGGAAGTCTTTACCGTCAGTTCATTGCTGTCCAATCAGCCCCGGCTCCAGGATATTGTTGGCTTTGCCGCTGATTAAATATATACTTAGGTACATTAAATTACACAGCAAGTTCAAACACATCTGTACCAAAATGATCAACAACCAAAGCTGCTAGTCAGGTACTTGCAACTAATGACAACTTTATCACGAATCGAAGATAAAGAGCGAGATACAATTAGCACAACTAGTATTTCGGAGCTAGTATTGTCAGGCAAATCACAACAGCTAACTGGAGGTAGAAGGACGTAGTTTATGCCTTCTGGGCAGGACTCGAGGACTTGCTTCTAAGTCTTTGGTCGTGGTCCCATTGAAGGGATGATAAAAGTGGCCAAAAAATCATAGTTCAGAATGACTTTCTTAGCTAACTCAAGTAGTGGAATTAGGTGACCTACACCTGGACTAGGCACAAAGAACTCACAGGGTTTACTTGCCATGATCGACAGACATGCTAGAATGTAACAGGATCCCAGTGACTCTAACCAAGGATTTAATCTGCTATGGAAAAGATCAGAATGTGTTCCTATTTATTACTCTATAGCGTTAACAACCGATTGTCAAAAGGGAAGTGTTTGCTTCCATATTAACTAATTCGACTCGTTAGTGCAACATGGGAAAGTGTTAAGCACAAGACGACGAAGTGTTGTTCAACCAGCTCAAGCGCATTGCCATTTAGTTGCTCCAAAGGGCGAATCCCACCACTTGTAATCAAAGCATATTAAAAAGAACATCTTGGATGGTCGTCCCAACATTTCAGACAATCTGATGCATTCTGCCCATTACCCAAAACTCGATTGAACAGTCGGTCCTGTGGCATGAATAGGTGGTTTACCTGCGTCTCTCCCTTATACAACATTTACGGTTACGTGTTCCACTGATATATAGCTAACTTACAGTGTCTTTTAATAAAGTTTTGTTGTGTATGACTTGTAAGCCTTTTGGGTTGATACATATTCGGAAATATGCGATTATGATAAATATGTAACTATAATATTTTTTGAATTATCTAGTTTCCTAATTTAGGAGCTCTATAGGAGTTAGCTTAGGAAAAGATTTTCTAGTGCTGGTTGTTATTGCTAAGAACTAATGAAAAATATGTTATTATTACTTAGTTAGCTTAGGAAAAGATTTTCTAGTGCTGGTTGTTATTGCTAAGAACTAATGCAAAATATGTTATTATTACTTAGTCAAGTGTAGTTAGCTAAAGTCCTTTTTTTTATGGTTTGTTAAGATAGGTGTTTGATATTGGAAGCACTATCTAAATGTGGGCTCTTATTCCTTTAATTTCAGGTAGTTAGTTATCTTTTACTTGTATTTAAGAAAGTTCTCAGTTGAATAAAAAGTGTGTCTTAATTATTCTCTTTATTTATGTATGCCTATAAATTGATTGATAAAATTCTTGTGAGAGATTTTTTGTGTTCTGTTCCTATTTAGGAACTCTCCTTTTTTGACATTTGGTATTAGAGCCTATTTTGAGGCTTATGAAAAGTATATGTGATGGCTAACATACAAAATGGAGTGAATATTTCAAAGCCTGCAATTCCAATTTTTTAAGGATAGCAACTATGATGTTTGGAATACAAAGATGAAGACTCTCTTCATCTCTCAAGATTTATGGGAGTTGATAGAAAGAGGCTATAATAAAGAAGGTGTAGCAGATGAAACCTTAAAAGAGGTGTAGAAGAAAGATGCCAACCCCCTTTTCTTCATCCAACAAGCTGTAGATGATGCAATTTTTTCTTCTCGAATTCCTGGAGCAACGAAAGCAAAAGTCGCATGGGATGCACTGAAAAATGAATACCAAGGCACAACAAAGGTGCTTAGGATCAATATAAGATATTTAATAAATAAGGATCAATATGAGATATTGAATCTTATTTGAGCATAATTGGTATTTAATTATAACAAGTTGCAACTCTAACTAATATAATTTCAATTAAATTACTAAAACGTCCAAAGCTTATTATAAATAGGCTTAAGCTCTATAGAGCTAACACTTCTTGCTTAACCCTCTCTGTAAGTGTTATAGAGTTCTCTCAACTCATTCTGTGAATACCATTAGAGGCTGGACACTTGTACGGCTATGGTGGTTGAGACAGATCGGTTTCAGAAATGGTTCGAGATTCAACAAAATAAGGATCAAGTTTTGGAATAAGGTACGAACTAAGATTCCACTTTATTATGATTTGTGTTAACCATTTTATAGAATTAAAGAGATCTTGGTTTTCAGGAAATCAAAAGTTATGAAAAAGTTTTGTATTTATTCCATTGCGGTTGGGATTTGATCCTATCCTGGTTTGCCAACAGTTATTTCTCAAACATCAAATATTTCAACAGCATATATTATAAAACAAACATGAAAAATATTCACATCTCACAGTCTATCTTGATTGAAAGTGGTGAGACTCTTTTTATTCGGAGCTGCTAAATGAATTAGCAATGTGCTTGCAACTGCGATGTTTCACACAACACTTACCCATATGTGATGTATCATCACTTTCATATGGTGTACTGACGAGTCAACTTAGTTGTTACCAAAGTTGCCATTTTCCTTTAAACTACCACTATTGTCATCTTGTAGACCACCTATTATAAGAGAGATCGAAAAGAAAGTGATGGATTGTGGTTTTGGTAGTTAACATTATAGAGTTATAAGTAGCAACACATTCCTACCTTAACAAATAAGAATCTTGATAAGTAACAATTCTCTGTACTTTTAACCATATCAATCCTTCACTAGATTTTGTTACGTTCTAGCCTGTTGATCATGACAAGTAAACCATGTTGGTCTTTGTGTCTACTCCAAGTATGGGTCACTTTATTCCATAAGTTAGTTAGCTTAGAAACTAGTTTTCAAGCATCGACTGTTGGCTACTTTTATCATCCCTTTAATGGGTCCACCACCAAAGATACCGACCATTATGTGAAGCAGCCCTCATAGATTTAAAACCATAAGTGTTTGTAATTGACCTTTTTAAACCTAAGTATGCTTATGTAATGTGGGTTGTTGCTGGAAATTCATAGAAGATTGTTTAGATTTTTGGTTTTGACCCCTCTGAAATATGATTTGTAATAATTTGTAACAATTTAGCCTTATGTGCTCATTTACCCCACAAAAGTGACAAGTATGTATAAATTTTCATTTCCTCTTTAACATTTCTCCTTGGACAGATCTGGCTGCACCATTTTTCTCATCATTCGACTTAGAACAATCACTTTTATAGCCAATGCGTTGAAGGTCTCCTTTCATCTTACTAATTTCCAACAACTTTTCTAATTTTTCGGTACCTCCATTTAAAATTCATATCTTTTTTTCCATACTGACCAGCTTTAACTTTGTTTCATTTAGCTCATCTTTTACAGATAAAAACTTCTTCTATAGATCTTGAATGATGTTCTTCACGGTAGAGTTTTCCTCTTTTAGTTTCTCATTTTTCTTACTTGTTTGAACCCATTTACCATACATTAACTCATAAGTTTTGTAAATATCCTCCTTTTTGTAATCCGAATCACTATTATCGCTATCATAATCTGAGCAAAAACTTTGGATTGATTCATTTGTGTTTTTCTTAGAGTTTTGACCTAATTTGTCTTCGTTTTCACCATCAATTACTTCTTTGGATGCTATTAAGCAAGTAATTGGATTTATCTTGTATAAAGCAAATAATGCAACACCATTGCTCACAAATTCTTCTTCACTCCCATATTAACTTTCAAATTCATTCTCACTCTAAGTAATCATATAAGACTTTTCTTTTCTCTTCTTCAAAGTGTTAGCACATTTTGCTTGCACATGTACGAAGCCTTGACATTCATGGCATTGAATTTTCTTCGCTTTCCTTTCAACTTTATGAGTTTTAACTTGTTGTTCGAAATTGTTATTCGATGAGTTCCATATTTTGCTTAAACTCAGGTCTATTTTTCTTCATCTTCTTTAACCACTTGCTAAAATTTCTTTTCAATAACACTATATCCTCATTCTCATCGAATTCATTTCCTATGTCATTCACGACTCTTCCAACCTCAACTTGCAATGCCAAACCTTTATTCTTCTCTCGTTTATCTCTCAACAAATTTATCTCAAAGTTGATAAGAATCTCAATTACCTCATCCAAAGATAATGTATTAATATCATGAGCTTCTTCGATAGCTGCGATTTTAAGTATTAATCTTGGAGGCAATGATCTCAATATCTTCTTGACAAGTTTTAGATTTGAATATTTTTTCCCAAGTTAATGTGCTTGGTTTGCAATGTCACACAGTCTCTCGTGGAAGTCTCCAATAGTTTTATTTTCATCAATCTTCAACTCTTTAAATCGAACAGCCAACATATGAAGTTTTGAGGCTATCACGGATTTTGATCACTCATATATTGTTTCCAGAGTGTCCCATGTCTCTTTCGCCAATTCATAGGTTGATATCATGGCAAAGCTATCTTCATCAACTGCATTGAAGATGGCATACATGGTTTGAGAATTTCCAAGCGCTCCCTCTTCTTCAACCTTTGTCCATTTAGATAGAGCTTTAAATATTGATTCTTCCTTTTCATCAGTCATCATCTGATGCGTCTAGCCATTTAAAACTGAGTTTCATGCTTTTGTTCCTTGTGCCTGAATGAATACTCTAATCTGCGATTTTCGCACAGGATAATTTGATCCATCTAGCAACGGTAGCCTAGTGATTGATGTCTTTTCTCTTATAGTCATAATTGTGAAACAAAGATCTGCACAACTTGATTTACCAAGTTCTGATTCAGGGACCCGCTCTGATACCAATTGAAAATCTAAAAGGATGTAGTTTCGCAAAAATTCTGGTGTAGCCGCAATTTCTTTGAACAGTATCTTTGGTTGCTTGATATAAAGCAATTGTGTCAGCAACTATAAATTTTCTAATAAAATGAAAATAGAAAAATTAAACATGAAATAAACAAATCAATATTATAGATTTGGTAATGTAGTTCGACACACCTTACCTACGTTTGCGGAGCCCTCACTAGCTTAATCACTTTTACCAAAAAACAAAAATAGTTTCTCTCAAGGCACTATAGAGCCAACTTACCATACCCTCGACACCATCCTTCATTCTCACAACCTGTGAAAGTAAATGACACCCAATAACAATGACCACCTCGTGTTAACCTCAACAAAGGATTTTTTCGACAATGTTCGATAATAAAAAGAAGAGAATAAAATAACCTAAGTGATTGAAACAATAAAGGACATAAACGAAGACATATGAGATAAGAAAAACAACTATCCTAATAATATAGCTTCTTCAATAAAAGAACGAGAAGTTGTTCACTAAGAAATCTGTTGTGAACCTTCGATAATGTCACTGAGATATCCCATATAAAGCAGTCACAAAATAACTCAAATCAACAAACTTTTCATCACCAAAACATCATAAACAAAGAGTTGCAACCACACCAAAAACACCTAGAGGTTTTTCACACAAAACACAATAATCGAGCGGAATCAGATATCTCTTTGGTGATTTCACCTTCAACATCACATCCAGACTAGTGGATTTTGGATTCAGGTTGCTCCTACCATATGTCTCCCATTCGGGAGTGGTTCTTTGATTTTGAAGAAATCGATGGCGCGGTTGTTTACATGGGCAATGATAATCCAAAACTGAAATGGCCTCCATAGGGGGATGCATGACAGTGATTCAGGACAACTCCTACTTCTTCACTTGGTAAGCATCTTTGGATCACCCCATCACCACAACACTTGAAAAGAAAGGAATCCTCCCATATATAATGGTGATATAGGCAAGAGACGTTGTTAGCTATGTTTGAGATGAGACCCACCAACATAAGAGCTACAGTGACGCATTAGGGGAGACGCAGAAATACAAAGAGGGAGATCTAAAAAACCATTCTTTATTTTCTGTTGCCTTTTATGTTGATTGCTGATTGTGACTTCTGTGGTTTTCATCCACCTGGGAAGACGGCAAGGCTCAGAAGTGAGCTGACCTCATTTCAACCCAAAGAAGATGAGTCTTTATATGAAGCATGGGAGAGGTACAAGGAGCTTCAACGCAAATGTCCACATCACGGTGTCCCGAAGTGGATGATTACCTTATTCAATATGGCAGATTCATCAAAGGTAATATCCCTACTGATAATTGTCTTCTTTGACTCTAGACACCACAATCGATATCTCTTAACTCCAGCATTGAAGCCCATAAATAAAAGAAAATCACGCAACCCTTAGAGAAAAATGCAGCTCACAATCTAGATAGAATCAAAACAAAAGTAGCCACCAAAAATAGTTCAAGATCATCGAAATTATAGCTGCTAAGTCATCATGTTGTAGTCGTTTTTCCCACACAATTCAACCCAATAAATTCACACAATATGCAAAGAAAAACAACTAACCAATATAGATAATGTAACAAAAAAAGTTGCTTTAGATAGATAAAAACTATCAAAATAGGCTATTAAGAAGAATTAAAAAATCAACAAAAAATGTGCATCTTATCTTAATCAAGATATGGTGATTTGAATTCAATTAAATCCTATAATGACTAGGATTTTTATCTCAAACAAACCTCATCTTCAAGTTGTCCACATAAGGTAGAATACTCATCTTAATAATTTTGCTTAAATATGCACTATGCATTCCAGGGCCCCATCTTTATAAATAGTAAAATATGACCCATTTTTATTCTTATAAAAAATAAACTAAAATAAAATAGGGCTCACTCTTGACCTTATAAAGAACAACAAAGGCCCATATTTTACTTTTTTTAAATTCTTTATAAGAGCGCAAAAATAGGGGCCCATTTTTTTACTTTGACTTGGGCTTATAAATACTAGGAACGACCTTTATGCATTCTATTATTGTGTTCCAACCAATATGGCTTAGAAATCCACCAGTTGAACTATGGCTTAGCACCTGAACTGTGGTGCCCAAGATGGCACCAGCAGACCTCATCCTTTGATTCTATCCAAGAACATCTTGGTTGGTCGTCCCACCATTTCAGACAATCTGATGCATTCTTCCCATTACTCAAAACTCGATTGAACAGTAGTTTCTATGGCATGAATAGGTGGTTTACCTGTGCCTCTCCCTTGTATAACATTTACGGTTATGTGTTCCACTGATATATAGTTAACTTATAGTGTCTTTTAATACAATTTTGCTGTGTATGACTCGTAATTCTTTTGGGTTGATACATATTCAGAAATATGCAATTATGATAAATATGTAACTATAATGTTTTTTTATTATCTAGTTTCCTAATTTAGGAGTTTTATAGGAGTTAGCGTAGGAAAAGATTTCCTAGTGATGGTTGTTATTAGAGGGGTAAATATTATACATGAAAGTCTATATAATGCTTTCTAGTGGTTAATGAAAGATAAACCATTAACTCTCAAAATTCTTCAATACCTGTTTACTGTATAGGTGTAACCTAAGGTATACACAATTTTACGATTAGAGGTAAACGCAATAGCTTATTGATATAACCAATTTATCTTTGTAGAAGACACATCTTGTGACATGATTGTATCACGTGTTTCAATGTGTGAAAAAATGTTTTTGTACGTTATATATATGTAAAATATGGTTTATAATCTTTTATTGAGGTGGTTTGTATAACTTGTTCCTAAAATTTAGGAAATAAATATGGTAAAAGATAATTACAAAGATACAATTACAACAATTTAAGAGATTATTATGCAATCTTCTACACTCCCCCTTAAGTTATGTGTATAAATGTTTTGCATGCCCAACTTGTTCAATGCTTAGTGAAAATTTTTGCTTGATAATGCCTTAGTAAGGAGTCGATTATCCGACTGAATATGAGGAACCTCAATTACCTTTTCTTTTAGCTATTCTTTAAGAAAATACCTATTAATTTCTACATTTCTTGTACAATCAAAATTCCATTCAAACTACCTATAAGTTATATTGTGATAAAAAGGTTGCATGTGACATAACCCATAATCCTATTATGGAGATGACTTTCCTGCACTAGAAGTATCAAGACTAGGTAATGCCTGATATGGTACATCTCGTTAGTTCAGCTCTATTATTTTAATCATATGATTTATATTCAGGTTCAAGTGTTTGAATTCAATAATTATGTCCATTTGTTCAGGTTCATGTGTTTAGGTTTAGGTTTAGGTTTAGGTTCAGGTGTTTTAGGTTCATGAAAAATGTGGATCATAATGATTTAGAGAAGGTGTATGATAATGTTGGCTCAAAGTTTATGTTTAATGATTTGGATGACTGTATAATATTTCAAAATTCAAATTGGATTTATTTCCTTATACAATTAACGGTCTTTTTGTCAAAAGGAAATAAAATCATAATAAGTACGTTTTCTCTTATAGGAACCTTTTTTATGAACTTACCTTATTAGAAATGGTTTATCCAAAAGGATCTTACTAATTATGAAGGTCATATATTAGCTCCGTGATTATTGGAAGATTTTTGGCAAAGATGAAATCGAAGTTATTTAAAATTAAATCCATCCAGTTGACTAAAGATGTGAGTGAAGTAACAGCTAGTTGAAGAAATTGAATATTTAAGGAAGAGCATAAACAACACTTGTGAAGCAAAAAATGAACATATTTAGACTGTCGAAACATTTTGAGCAACATCTATAGTCTTGAGAATCATACCATTACTATCGTGCCTTAGAAAGTGAAATCATTCTATCAAGAGAGAAATTGTTATTTTGTTTTTCTGTGAGCTTTTTAGAAGCTTGTTATACACTTCAAGTGTGGAAGGTTGGAGAATCTTGAAAAATATGTACTTGTGAGCTTGAAGAGACTTGTCAAATTTAATACTCAGTTTTTATAGTGAAACACTCAAGTTGGATACTTGGTGACTGGACGTAGGCTTGGGTTATAAGCCCAACCAATATAAATTGACTGCCTCTTTCTTCTCTCTCTCTCTTTAACTTTTAAATTTTCGTATTATATTGTGTGAGTGTTGTTTTTAACAAGGGGTTCCTTATGTTTTCAACTTGCAAGAGGTTCCTTTCAGTTTTAACAGGTGCCTCCTATTTTTAAAATTTTTTAACAAGATTTATCATTCAGTAGGTTCCTTTCGTTTAAGCAGGGTCCTATCCCATAAAAGGCTCTTATTGCCTAACAAGCTCTTATCATCTAAAAAGACTTTATCGTCTGACAGGCTCCTACTGTCTTTATTTATCTAGGATAGGTTTATTATACAAACTAAAAAAACTTGCAAAATTTTTTTATACACACAATTCACCCCTTCTCTTATGTTTGTTTGCTCTATAATTTGGTATTGGAACGAGGTTTCACATTTTTATGTTTTACAGCACATGATAGATCATGGAAAAAACCTTGAGAAGTTTTGAAGGACAATCCGTCCCAAAGTCTCCTTACTTCAATGAAAACAACTACTCATATTGGAAAGAGAGAATGACAATATATCTCCAATTTGTAGATATCAAAATGTGGCAAGCAATTAAAGATAATGCTACAATTCCCACTTCCAGTAACATAGAAGTATAGACTGATGCTGACAAGAGAAATGCACAACTAAATGCTAAGGTAAAACATCACCTAATATATATGTTGTCTCTAGAAGAATATGAAAAGATATCCTATTGCTCTACAGCAAAAGAAATGTGAGACAAACTCTAAGTCATGTTTAAAGGAATAAATGAGGTAAAGAAGCATAAAATAAGTCTTTTAGTGCATCAATACGAAACTATTGACATAAAATAGGGAGAGACTATAAACGAATTTTTCGAATGCTTTAATAACATCATCACGACCCTAAAGAACTTGGGAAAGATATATCCCAATGACGAGCTTGTAACGAAGATTTTGAGGTCACTACTAAAGGAATGGAGACCTAAGGTAATAGCTTTAGAAATGATAAAGGACCTAGACACTATTTCACTCGACTGGCTACGAGGAAATTTGATGATCTATGAAACCGAGCTTAGGCGAGATGAAGGATCTTCCTACATAAAAAGGAATGTCACTACAAATAACTGACAAATCAAATGGTGATGAAAGTGACACTGAGTTACAAATAGATGGAGATAACGAGTTCAACTCTATGATCAGAAAATATGCCTACTTTTATAAAAAGAAGATGGTGAAGAAAAAAGAAGGAAACAAGAAAGTGAGAAACAACAAGTTCATATCAAAAGGCAGTAGAAACAATAATAATATACAAAACAATCAAATCATATGCTATCACTACAGTAAGCCTAGATACATAGGACCAAAATGTCCTCTTCTTCAAAAGGACAAGTTAGAGAACAAAAATCCAAAAAGTAAGCGATGATTGTACCTGGTCAGATAAGGATTTTGAAAAATTTAAAGAATAAGAACCAAAAGAAGTCAGCAACGTTAGCTTTATGATTGAAGCAGGAGATGATGAGGTATATTATTCTGACTCTGATAGTGAAGTTGATGAATTGAAAAATGCATATTATGAATTGTATGATTAGTACAAAAGGTTGAAGGTAAAGTATTTCAAGGAAGTTGAGAAGTCCAAAAGCAATGATACATTAAAATTAAATCAATGGAATCTATGAATGAAAATTTGGCTACCAAGAATACGTCTTTTGAGATTGACTATAAGAAAAAGGTTTTTGAAAAGGAAGCTCTAGAAGAAGGAGTAGCTAAGATAAAAAATACATTGCTAAAAAATGATTATGATAAGGTAAAACAGTTAGAAGAAAAATTTGCCGCCTTAGAATTTGAAAAGGAGAAAAGTGTTGGAAAGATTTTTTCTCTAGAGAAAGATCTGAAAATTTTGTTGATGGAAGGAAGAATCTTGATGCATTCATTGGTAGCAACAAATGCATTTTTGTTAAGGCCGGAATAAGATACAATGAAAATAACAATGACAGGGCATACAAAAACTTTTTTGTTAAATCCAACAGCAGCTATAGCTAAAACAACAGGAACCTGCTAAGTTGCAGAAGTCAAAACAACTATCATTCATATGTTTTGTGTGATTACTGTGAACATGGTCACATTAGTCATTCTTTTAATTTTCATAAAAAGAAATTATCTCATATGTATGCTTGGAGACCGAATGGTCAAAATACTAACTCAGAAGGACCCAGAAAAATTTGGGTACCTAAAATGAGATAATGATTTCTGCAGATATGTTTCAACGGAGAAAAGGGAGAATCGGTGGATAGTTGGTAGTGGATGTTCGAGACACATGACGGGTGAAATATCACACTTCAACTACATTAAAATAAAAGACATAGGTAATGTTGTCTTTGTAGACAAAAATAAAGCAAAGGTCACCGAAATTGGTAAGTTTGGTAATTCTGACTCTACCTCTATTGATAACAGTCTCTTTATTGATGGTTTGAAACATAATCTGTTGAGTGTGAGTCAACTATGTGACAAAGGTTACAAAGTCTTTTTCTATGCGTCTCATTGTGAAATTGTTGATATTTATAATGATAATATTGTGTTTGTTGGTCCTAGAAATTAGAATATATATTGTGCTAAACTAGAAGACATGTCCTCACAAAATGTTAAGTGTTTTGTCTTTTTAGAAAAGGATTCGTTTATTTGACACAGAAGATTTGGACATACTACCATGAGTATTCTGCCAAAATTGTCTAAAACGAGTTATTAAGAGGACTACTAACTTTAAAGTTTGAAAGCAATAAGGTTTGTGAGGCTTGTTTAAAAGGTAAACAAGTCATAAGTAACTTTCCTCCTAAAAATATGGTGTCTCCTAGACAACCATCTGAACTTGTGCACATGGATTTATTCGGTCCCATTAGGACTCAAAGTTTTGGTAGTAAACATTATTGTTTTATTCTAGTAGATGATTACTCCATATTTACATTATTTCTCATCAATAAGGATGATGTCTTTGAAGTGTTTGAGAAGTTTTGTAGAGAAATTCAGATGGAAAAAGGGTATTGCATCACTTCAATTATGTAACATCCCGTTTCCATATAATAGGTCGGACCAGGAAAACGGGTATACGAGAGACCAATCAGAGAAAGTAGGACAACACATCTCATGCTCATGCATTTGTGAATAGTGAGTAT
>JANQBM010655448.1:2866-15515 GCA_025594535.1 Erythroxylum domingense | reverse complement strand
ATGAGCATGAGATGTGTTTTCCTAATTTCTCTGATTTACCTCACTTGGACCCGTTTCTCTGGTCCAACCCGTTCTATAGAAACGGGATGTTACAATATGAGACTTAGATATTACTCAACTAGAATGAACTCTTAGGAAAGCTCGGCAAGAAGAAGAAGAAGAGATAGTGAAATTAGCAACAACCAAGGATTTTAGCAGAACATCGACTATAGAGTGAACTAAAGATGGAAATAGTAAACACTTATGAAATTTATGAGGTCGGGGTTCAATGTGGCGAATCAAGGAGTAGCTAGGCTGTCGATTCAAGCAGCCACCTTTAAGATTAAACTAGCCCTCCTCAATATGCTTCATCATAATGTGCAATTTTATGGATTTACAAATGAGGATCTTAATGCATATATCATAAACTTCCTCAAAATCTATGATACTTTTCGGTATCATCAGATATCAGAAGATGCAGATAGAATTCGGCTATTTCCCTTTACCCTTACAGATAGTGCGAAGGCTTGGTACCATTCCCTTAGCCCAGTCATCATCACGACATAGGGTCAGCTAATTCGTGCCTTCATGGATAAGTATTTCCCATTGAAAAAGACCACGAAGATTATCAAGGAAATTACCAATTTCCAAAAAGGTGATGGGGAATCAATTTATGAAGTGTGGGAGACATAAAAGGATTTGCAAAGGATGTGGCCACACTATATCCTACCCAAGGAATTCTTGTTACAAACATTCTACAATGGAGTAAACCCACCGACAAGAGGCACAATTGACGCAGCTTCAGGAGGATCCTTGATGAGGAAGACAGTGGATAAAGTAGAAGCGTTGATAGAGGAGATGGCAAGCAATAGTTGCCTATGGATGAATGAGCAGGGTAGGCAACCTACTACCTTCAGAGAGCAAATAGGAGTTATGGCAGTCAATCAGATGATAGAAATGAAAGCTAAGATCGATAACTTGATACGACAGTTCAACAACATGAAAGCTTCATCCTCAACCTAGGTGAAGGTCGTATAACTAAAGTGTGAGCTCTATAGCTAGTTGAAATATGACACTTTGGACTATTACTTAATGAAAGAATAAAATCAGGAGCAAGTAAATTATATAGGAGCACAATATGGATAAGGAGGGGGCAACAATCTCTACTCCAACCCCTACAACCCTGGGTGGAAGAATCACCTTAACTTCTCTTGGACGAACAATGCTAGAGGATAGTTCAGGCCTTAATGATAAGCAGGCTTCCAATAAGATAAAGCAAGCTCGATGGAATCGAAGTTGGACAAGATTTTGGACAAAATTGAAGGAACGAAGGATGATTATAGGAGGCTTGAGAGCAAACTAGAGTAAGTAACAAAGAACCATACCTCATCTATATATAATTTGGAAGTACATGTAGGCCAACTAGCAGAGGCAATGTCTACTCAGAATGCAAAAGCCCTTCCAAGCAATACTGAGTTTAATTTGAAAGAGCAGATTATGGTTATTAGTTAAACCCAGGATAAGGAACCTAAATAGGTCAAGGAAGAAGGAGATAAACTAGAAGGTTAAGTAAGTAAGGAATTCTTTCCAAGTGAGCCCACAATCAAGCCAATTAAGGCAACTAGACCTGGAATCCCATACCTTATCTTTGCTCAGAGGAAGAAAATTGAAAATAAGGTAGCGAGGAATTTGAAGGAGATTGAATCAAACAGGGTTGAGGAAGTGACGGAAGAATTACAAACAAAGCTCACATTAAAGGAATCTGTCAAGAAGAAGGTTAAGGAGCGAATAACAGAAGAACACCCCAACATCACACAGAAGAAGGAGGACCCAGGGGATTTTTAGATTCCTTACAACATCACTAGAGTAATTATAGAAAAGGCATTCACGGATTTGGGAACGAGCATTAACATGATGCCCTACACCTTTAGTCAAAAGTTAAGATTAAGAGAGTTAGTACCTATAAAGATGTTGATAAAGACGGCTAATAGAACAGTGCATCAACCGAGGGGATTATTAAGGATGTGTACATAAAAGTTAATAAATTTACTTTTCCTATATACTTCTATATATTGGACATTAGAGAAGATGTGGAGATCCCTATGGTTCTTGGAAGTCCGTTCTAGGCCA
The DNA here is from genome assembly GCA_025594535.1 of Erythroxylum domingense. Classification (NCBI taxonomy): domain Eukaryota; kingdom Viridiplantae; phylum Streptophyta; class Magnoliopsida; order Malpighiales; family Erythroxylaceae; genus Erythroxylum; species Erythroxylum domingense. The sequence continues at coordinate 13,406 of JANQBM010655448.1, read as the reverse complement.
CTGCTCATTCAATCATTGATGTTGATGGGGGTGAACTAACTCTAAGGGTAGGTAAAAAATAAATAACCTTCCAAATGTCAAAGAAAGACTACAGTTCTCCATTAACTCGAATGAACATCAGAGAACCTGAACCTCGAGGAGAATGGGAAGATATCGAGGACCCTGGGAATGCATTCAGAAAGAAGCACTCGTGTAGAAGAAGGTAAGGAAAAGAGAATCGTAAGGAAGGTGGAAACTGAAGTATGATAGCTTAGGTACAAATTATGAGATTAGTGACTACACTACCAGTGCAACCTTTATTTGAACCACTATGATCTAAAAAGAGAGTCGAGTTATTGATGTTAAAAGAAGCACTGCATAGGAGGCAACCTATGGAAAATTACTTCCTTTGATTATTTTTGTTAGAACATTTGAATTTCGTAGGTAGGATTATTTTGTTTTCAAATAAAATCAAGAAGGAATAAGATTTTAGGATAAAGCGGATGATTGATCAAGCAAGTAAAAGAGAGGTGAAAGGGCCATAAAAGAATTAAGAATTAAGAAGGGCCATAAAAGAAAGACTACAGTTCTAACTTTACTTTTTCATTCACTTTCACTTTTACTTTATCTCTCTAGAATTGAAAACTAAAACAGCTCTCAAATCTCTACAAATTTTAAAACCTCTCAATTTGTTCCAAATCCTACCTAATTCCCAAGAAATATGCTACGCATTAAGCAATCAGCCAGACGGGAGTAATCAGGACAAAATCAAGTTGCGGGATGTGGGAGAAGAAATAGAGCAGCAGATTTTGGAGCACCCTTTCCAATCTACACAGAGGAGGAAGGTACTCGTTTCTAATCTTTAAATGCTAGACAAATAGTAGTTCTTAAATATTTTGATTTTGAAACGCTCAATTGGTTAGAAATTTGCGAAAGGGTAGAAAACTTAGCTGAACTAATCTAGTGGGCCCAATTCATACGTTTCCAATTTCCTATTTATCAGGAGCTCACTTTGAAAATTTTCACTTCATTATCCTATGACCCTAGGAACCCCAAGGAAATATGGTTTAGGCTGAGAAGAAGAGCTTATGAGCTAAACATAGAAATCATGTACGATATGTGTGGGTTCCCCGAATCCTCCATTATCGATCAGCATAATGATTTGGATCCTTCTCGATATTGGAATGAACTCACTGGAATAGAGCAATTTTATGCCAAGAATTCCCAGAATAACATAATAAGGTCCCACGAGCACATGTTGTTGAACAAATTCATGTCCCAACTAGTTTTTGTGTTGTGGTGCATAGATCATAACGTTCTAGTGTAAACATCCACACGTGCTAAATGCTATTGCTGCGACTCCATACAAGAGTAGCAATAATTTAGGAATGGGGTACTTAATGTTTGTCACTATTGAATATTATGGCATGGACTGTAGTGGGTTAACTATTCATCTCTCTGACTTCCTAAACCATCATCATTTGTGGCAGGCTGAAATCCTTAAGTCCTACAATATGGAACTTTAGGATATCAGCCAGAATACATATGTTAAGATTAGGGCTAGTTAACCAAGGACGAGTTTGAGCTCAGCATTGCCGTAGTAGGCAGAAGAAGACTCAACTAGTGAAGAGTCCGAAGAAGTGGAAGAAGAAAATGAAGGTTGGAAGGCAGTTTTGGAGGTAATCTCCGCAAAGAACAAGACAGTTATTGATACACTTACGGAGCACACCATAATGATGAAGGCAATGGCCCGAACGCAACGACACCAGAGCTGGGATGTCCATCGGATCCATTGATATTTTGAGTTTTAGGGTATTCAATTGCCGCCTCTGACACCATCATCACCTCTATCTCTATGAGATTTTGTCTAACCCATTTTTCTTTTTCAAATTAGTCTTCATTTTGATTTATTTTCTATTTCCTTTAATTTATTTTATTCTTTTCTTTTATGTGCTTGTTTGTTCCTTCTCACATTGAGGACAATATGTTGCTCAATAGTGGGAAGGGTTATGTGTTTTTCTTTGTATGTAATTTTTCGTATGGTATGATAGTTGTAGGTTACATTTTGTGAAGTGTTTGAATGTGTCAATGGCTTAGATAGAATAAAATTGATTTAATTTTGAACATAGTCTATAAGGTTGTGAATAATCATTTCTCACAAAATTAGTGAATTAGGGTCTTTGGATAAATAGACAACTTAAATATGATTTAGTGTAATTTTAGCACCCTCTAAACTGCCACATTCATTCATAATTTGAAGCCCTTCAACTTAAGTAGATTAACTAGTATTTTTCATGAAAATGGGTAAAAAATGTTTTATGTACTATTTATATCTTGGAAGCCTTAGGGTTAATTCAGGATCAAAACGAACCGAAAAGTCCTACAAAACTTAACGTCTTCAGCTGTTTTTGTGTCTGCTTGATGCAAGCCATGATTGTGGCCCTATCTGCCATGATTGCAGCTAGCACTTAACCCTCTCTATCATGATCATGGCCCAAAGTGCATGATTGTGGCCTAAAGTCCATGATCGTGGCATGGGTCCTGTCAGCTCGTCTTTTTCTATCACGATCGTGGCCAATTGTGTTATGATCGTGGGCTATGTTTTTTGCCCTAAACTCTTCAAAACTTCTTTGATCTTCGTCATTTACCTTGAAACACTAACAAACACATCAAGGTACCTCAAAATATAACATTTAAGCTCAAAGATTCATACTAACTCATAAAAAACAATTGAACATATAAACTAACACAATTAAAACCTAAATACACACTAAATACCTAGCAAATTGAACCCTAAAACATATGTAAATGACAACTATCAATGGAATTTTTCTTCATGGTAACAAAACTAAAATATTAAGAGAACTAGACGTCAAACTCTAGCACAAGTGCAACAAACTAGGTTTTTTTTAAAAACTTTCCTTTAATGATGATTTTCTTCTATTATTTAGAGCTAGTTGAAAATTTCATTAATCTTCTTATCAACTCTCTTGATGTCTCCTTTCTTTTAGTAGGTGCTTACCTTAATATAGGACTTTGAACCACTTCGATGAGAATGAACCAAAAGCATCTTCTATTCAAAAGTCTTCTAGTAAACATTTCAATAAGGAAGCTTATGTATTTAGAATATTCCTCCCTCTCGGACTCCATATATAGAAGACTAAACCCCTAGTGTAATAAATCATTTTCTTATGGAGTAAGATTGCAACTAGTTATTTCAATACTGAGCAATCTATACAAGTATAGGTGTTCCCACTAAACTTTTCTAAAAGGAATTATGAAATCAATTAATAGGTTGCTTAAAAAACTTTTATTGAGTAAAATTAATAAAAATCATGGTGTCTAAGGTTGAATGGTCTAATGTCCATTTACAAAATGTAGGATTGGGAATTACTTCAGTATGAGGGATTAACAAATTTTTTTTATCTAAGAGGATCTGGAAACACTATAAAGACAAGGAAAATTACTTAGAGAAATGGATCCACCTTTATTTTTATAAAAGGTATAGTATATAGACCATTAAATTAGGTTCTAACACACCATGGTCATTGTAATAGATTATTTACATAAGGGATATGATGCAACACTCCTTGAACATTAGAGTAGAGATGGTACAAGCACTTTTAGTTTAATCACTAGTATGGCTTTTGTCCATTAAGAAATTAAGTGAGTTTCAATCGCTCAAAGCCATTCTACTTACTCAAACTATGGTGTTACTCCTAATAAAGGACAATGCTTGGTCCAAGGCTATTCACTTCACTGAGGAATTTAAGGAGATCATAAACAATATTCTAGACTACTCTCGTAACTCTTCCAGAGAAGACATTATATAATAGACTAATGATATCTCTTTGATGTTCACTACTACATCTTACAAGAAACTCCTATTAGAATCATGGATGCTAAAAGAATAGTCTATTTTGTTATGGTATTATATTTTAATTTTTTCTTATTCCTTCATCCTATGGTGAGAAACAAGTAGAATGTTAGGAATAAAGAACATTCTCAAATTCCCTCTACTTAACTCTAACGGTGTTCTATGCTTAGATTCTTATGAGGATTTAGATTTTTTAATTGTAGATATTTGTTTTTTTTCAATTGTAGATATTCCTCACACTTATAAAATCAAATCCTAAATCTTTTCATTTTATATTATAATTTCCCTAATTAGTCAAATACAACTATTCATACTTTTAGCATTCAACTAGGTGGAAAAAGGGATAAAGGAATTGTTTATGTTGACTTTTGGAGATTTGGTTTATCAAATTTGATTTGAAAGAAAAAAAATAATTTTTCTTAATGGACCATTTAGTTTTGAAAATAGTTTACATAAATTATTACTAAAGATTAGGATTGCTAGTACTGTAAAGGAACTTCCTAAACACATGTCTCTTAGAATGTGTGTTAACTTAAGACTATGAAAGATTCCTTTAATGATTTAATCTCTCATTGGAATGTATCTGTAACCACATAGATTTCTTTAATGAATTTTACTTATATTTAAAAAATATATTAAGGAAATATAATAAAACAAACCAAACGTTTGCATTCAAATTAGTTAATTATTCTTCCTATAGATTGAGAATCTTAGATTCAACAATCTATTAAACCCTGTATGCTTCCAAGATTAGAGGAATTAAATAAATCTATATTTAATATTTAATATAGCAATATATTGTAAAAACTAATAAACTAGTGTAAACCCTAAAAATGAAGTGATGCAATAAAAAAGATAAACAAAGAAGAATAATTGATACTAAACCATAAAAGAAAATAAAATCTCATGGTTTAATACCTCCTAATTTATTAGTTTCCATCAACCAAGCATAAAAGAATACCTATGTTTGGCCATGGAAAAGAGAGAAAGGAAATTCAAAGGAAGAGAAGTGGTTACCTTATTAAAAACCTAACAAAACCTAATGATAAAACTAGGTCCTTCTTGCTTTTCCAATAGGTTTGATTTATTTTTTATGAAATGGACATGACTTGAGACACATTTGTACTTCAAGTTGTGGATCTCTCTAATTGCACCTTTTTCTTAAATTTTATTTTAAAAATAAATATATTAACAAAGAAAATAATCCATATAAAACATTAATGAAGTTAACATTTAACGCCTAGTCATCTATAATTCATCAAGTAAGTATGATATATTTATATATTACATAGCAGGGAAGTCCCACTTATAAAAAAGTGGAAATTCCACTAGGATATCTTTAAGAAAAAAGTGAATGATTATGATATCATAGATTTTAAGAAAACTAATTCACTATTTTGCATTAGGATTAAACCTTTATGTTATAGCTATCTCTTCTTTGCATTCACTTTTTAATATGAGTCATTACCATGTTCGAACTTGATACAATTTGAATATGTCCAAAGTCAAACCATGAAAGTTTTATATGTTGTTCTGAAATTTCCATATAATCTATAATCATTTCAATAAAAACTAAAGTGAGACAGTTATGAACAATCCAAAAAGTACAATCAAAGATGTCTAATGTTACCCAATTATCTTTTTTTTGCAATAATCATTTACGAATCCATTTTAAATAAAAAAACAATATATAATGGTAAATTTAGTAATAAAATAGGTGTAAAGGAAAAAATATTAAAAGTATAGAATATGTCATTTTCCATTCGTTTGAATAGAAGATATAGGGCATTGAGATGGCATAGGTGTGCATAATCTACACTAGAGGTTTCTAGTATACCATTAAAGTTGAAAATTGAATTTTTAGTGAAACTAACAATTGAAGAGGTATTGAGATCTAATGTTTTTATCTTGAACAAGGAGGAGGCTCATATTTGTGGCATAGTTGTCAAAACACTATATTAATTTCATCAGTGGTTGCCTAATACTTATTTAACTTTGTTGCTTCTTATACATTATTGTTTTATATACTTATGCAAGGGTTAAGGAAGCCTATTTCTTTATAAATTCTAAATTTTTTATATGTACTCCTATAAGAGGAGTTATTGTAATGAGGTATATGTGTTGGCATTATATAATAAGGACTAGAAAAGGTAAAGTTGTTAGTAGAATGGATATTTAATCAGTAGAGAGATTTTGATGTCATTCCCAATATCGAATACTTTTGGAGAAATTACGTAACATTACATGGTTTATATAAGAGAGTGGATTTAAATATTTTTAGGACTAAGTAGTTTATTTTTGTTAAAGAGGTTAGGAATGATGATTAGTGGGTGAAAGTTAGGGAGTTGAATTTTTGTTTCTTTGATAGACGTGAGTGAGAAATTAATATAGTTGTAGTAAGGGAGTTTCCATATGCATTCTTAGGAGACTTTCTAAAATTACTAATAAGGATCCATAGACATTAGATAGATACATTGATAATTTCAATCTTACATGTCAAGTTGAAATGGTGTAATTTGTGATTGCAGGACATTACCTTTTCATGTCATATTCTTATATGGTGTATCTGAAGAGTTTCTAACCTACCATAGTGTTGTAGTTTTTATGTGGCCAAGTAATTGATTGATGTTTTTAGAGCTGTTTTAAAAGAAAGTGAGGCAATTGAGTTTAGTAAAAATTGGGTCGTTACTTGCAATAAAAAACAGATATCGTCTAATAAATGTTTTGTTTAGGCACCACTTAATTCAGGTTATGCTTTGTTTAAGATTCAAATTTAAATAATAAAAATTGAAAAATAAATAAAATCAATCAAACTAGCAATGAAAAAATATTGTAACAAAAGTGCATAAAAATTGATTCAAGAATTATAAAGCGAAAATTTCAGCAAAACATAATTAAGCTGGGCAATCACACAGGCCATAATGGAAATCCGTCAAAAAAGTTAATTAAGTTATGAAAGAGGGAATTTTACCTATCATTAATGCTAATCTAGCCATTTATGTGTCTATGGGGTGTCAGTTCTAGATGGTCGTAGTGTTGATTACTCTCTCTTGAGTTATAAACATTAAACCCTAAATTGTAAACCCTAATCAAATTATAGAACTTGCAATCTTTTAATTCACAAATTACCCACAATTTTAATTAGTTCAAAAGCTCTCTAGTAAATAATTGAATCTTGGATAGGATTTCTCTCCATGAAATTACTGACTAGATTGATTAAATGGTCAATTAGATTGCCTATCTTTTATTAATCCAATATAATCATTTTTATCTAGCCTGCCCTCTTGGTTTGTTACCGAAGCATGTAAATACATTGATCATTCACAACACCTAACCAATAAACAAAAAATAACTAAATCAACATTTTCTCAAAGTAAAATTCCAAAGCAAAGTTTAGAACATTATCAACAAACCGAAATGAAGAGTGAATGGAACTTACGTTGGACAAACCGGGAAGGTAGCGATGTCAGGATACTACCTAATGCAAGGACCAGCGATGTTGGGATCCATTTTTCTTCTTCTATGTCTTATTTCTCTCTCTTTTAGGGTTTCCAAATGGAGGCTTATTGTAAAAGCTCCTTCCTAAGGTTACATCATATGCTTTTCCAATTAAGGCAACCCTAGTGTCTTTCTAGGGTCCGAAATTTCTCTCAAAAACTCAAATCTGGAAGCAACCTTATGTCTATCTACGTGCAGGGCACGATTGTGGCCCTTAGTGGCATGATCGTGGCCAGCTTGTTTGGCTCACATTCGCGATCGTGGTAGATCCCCCACAATCTTGGCCTTTTGCTCGAGCTTCTGTCACGATCGTGGTTTACAGGCCACACATTTATTGTTGATAGTATATGTTATTCCTTTTTCTTTTCTTTCTTTTTCTTTTTTTATCATTTTATTTTGGTTTTTTCTTTTCTTTTCTTAATCATAATAAAGAAAAAATGAACAGAAAACAATAACTAAATGCAATGTGCTCTAAAAGTAGAACTAAAATTTGCTCAAAGCATCCAAGAAAGGAAAAAAATTGTAGCCAAAAAATTCCAAACTAAAGTATCACTTAGCACTCATTAACTTGTGACTAGGCAAGCTAATGTGGTTTTTGGGTTTTAAAATGAGTTGATTTCAAGAAACAAATGGTTAAAGGCTCAACAGGGCTAACAGGGGATAATAAAATGGTAGGTCATTTAAGCCAAAGGTTAAAACAAACAGGGTCTTAATTATTTCTATCTAGCATGCATCCATTAGATTTAAGTCGATTGAAAGCAAGTTTTGCAGGTAATTACCCAAAGAAGCATCCCATGAACAAGGAAATGAAATGACTATAGAATGGAGTCATAAAGGCTCAATTCCTCATATAGGCTCAAATTAAAATCCATTATGCTTCTATACACTGCCTCATTGCTCAAATGTCATGTTTTAAGTAAGCTTATACAGCCAACTACTCTTATCACTCTACATAGTTCACTCTCCACTAAAGTAGCCTAATTTGAGTTCACACATGCATTTAATTTCATTCCAGCTAGCCTAATAGAATCTTATGGTAACACATTCATTATAAAGATTCAAATGTAAGGGAAATGGCACACTTAATACTAATAACCTAACATGCATCTTTAATGACATGCAAAAATGCATAAATAAATGCAAAGACTACCTCCCTACACTTGAGTAACACATTTTCCTCAATATGAGAAGGAGACATACAAACACACAAAAAGGGGAAATTAAACAAAATATATGAAAGGAAAAAACAATAGTAGGAACTAAATGGGTTAGACCACGAACTCATAGTGATTGAGGCAGGGATGATGTCGGGGTGACAGTTGTACACCTCGAGCTTCGAATTATCGATGAATCTAAAGTATATCCTAGCATTGATGTCGTTGTGTGTAGGCCACCTCTTTCATTGTCCTAGAGTTTTCTACAAGTTTGTTTATAAGTGTTTGGGTGTTGGCAGTGATTACATCGAGCACCTTCTTCTAACCAGGTTCCTCTATTTCTTCTTCCTCTTTAAACTCATCGCTAGTTAATTCCTGTTGTGGCTGCTGAGGTGGCACTGTGCTAGAACTCGTCTAACTAGCCCTGATCTTCACATAAAATTTTTGGTTGATGTCCAGAGTTTTATGTTATGGGACCTTCAGATTTTAGCACGCCATAAGTGATGATTATTTAGAAAATCAGGGTGATGGATGGTTAGACCACTACAATCCACGCCGTAGTACTCAGTAATGGAGGAAACTAAGTAACCCATGCTCATATTGTTGCTTCTCTTACGTAGAGTCACAATAATAAAATTCCCAAGATTTATGGAGGTGCATACTGAAATGCTGTGATCCAAGCACCACAACAGAAAAAGTTCCTTCATTAAGCACTTGTTGGTTTCTAATTTGCCAAATATAATTTGACATATGAATTTATGTAACAACAAGTGCTCATGGCTTCGTATAATATTAATGTGGGCATTCTTGGTGTCGAGCTAATCTAACCCAATTAGCTTGTTTCAATAACGGGAAGCAAGAAAGTCATCGTGCTGATACATAATGCAACATTAAGGGAAACTACAAATATCACACATAATTTCAAGGTTTAGCTTATAAGGTCTTCCCCGCAACCTAAACCATATTTCTTTAGGGTTATTGGTTTCTAACTGAAGGGAAGTAAAGAATTTGTGGGTAAGTTCCTGGAAAAAGGATATTGGAAGTGTATAAATTTGCTCCACTGAATTCTTTCTGGTAAATGTTCAAACCTATCTTGCAATTCTAACCTATTTAGTATAGCAAAATTGAAGTATTTTGGGACTACTATCTGTTTAACCCTAAGGGATTGAAATCAAATACTTTCCTCTTAGTAAATTAGTAAGGGTGCTCTGAAATTTGCCACCCATTTCCTTCGCCAACAACTATTATGTCTAGTTTCTATTGCCTTTAATTTTCTTCATATCTTGATTTTGGTTACAAATATTTATGTTTTGAACCAAATATGAGATAAATTGAGTGGAAATGATGTGAATATTGCATGAATGTTAATTACATTATTTTCTGAATTTTGCATATAAGTTGAAGGGAAAGTCACATAAAGTTTGCATGAAAAGAGAAATAAAAAATTAAAAAAGAAAATAAAAGAAAATGAGGTGTTGATAAGTGTTACCACCTCACGGTGGTGATAAGTCACCACTTTAAAGGTGATATGGTTTGTCAACACCTCACTGTGGTGATTTGTCACTACCTTAAAGGTGGTGGTGACAAACCATGCCATTTTTAAGGTGGTGACTTAACATTAATTAAGTTAAATGTTAAGTCACCATCATGAGGTGTTGACAAACCATACCACCTTTAAGATGGTGACTTAACATTTAATTAAGTTAAACGTTAGTCACGGATCACCACCATGTATGACTAACATTTAAGTTAAATGCTAGTCATAGTGGTGACCACCGTACATGACCATGGGGTGACTTAACTAGTCACACCATACAAGTTCTTTAGACACTAAATTTAAGTCTGACACGTACAGGTTAACAGTGTAACAACCCTACAAACCAAAACATAGTGTCAGGTTATAAAAAGAAGAGGAAGGAAAAGTGGTAAGGGTTGGCAACTAAAAAGAAATCATCTTTCATTCATTCACTCACACTAAGACACTATAAACATGAGACACACAGAGAGATAGAGAAAAAAAAGATAAACAAAG
>JANQBM010654711.1:0-15520 GCA_025594535.1 Erythroxylum domingense | reverse complement strand
GATTTGGTGAACTTATCTACAATTACCCATACAACATCATGCTTCCTTTGAGTGAGAGGAAGTCCAGTGACAAAATCTATGGTAATATTATCCCATTTCCATTGAGGAATAGAAATAGGATGTAACAAACCAGATGGGACTTGATGCTCAGCTTTAACCTACTGGCATGTTAGACATTTTGCTACATAATTCACAACATCCCGTTTCATACCTGACCACCAGTAATACTGCTTTAAATCCTGATACATCTTGTTTCCACCCGGATGCATAGTAAATACTGTATTATGCGCCTCAAACAACAACTTCTTCAATTCATCATTAGGTAGCACACACAGTCGATCCTTATAATACAGTTCACCATCACCTTGCATAGAAAAATCAGACTGTTTACCTTCCTGAGTAGCCAAGATAAGTTGTTGTAACTTATCATCGGCTCTTTGAGCGTCACAAATCTCTTGTCTCAAAGTAGGCCTTACTTTTAATTGAGCCATCAAAGCTCCATCAGATCCCAGTTTCCATCCATTCTGCTTAAGTGATAATGCTAAGATGGTCTTTCGACTCAAGGTATCGGCTACAACATTAGCCTCACCCGGATGGTAGTCCACAATACAATCATAATCTTTAAATAATTCCAACTAACGTCGTTGTCTCAAATTGAGTTCCTTCTGGGTAAGCAGATACTTCAGACTCTTATGATCTGTGAAAATTCTACACCTTTCACCATATAGGTAATGTTGCCAAATTTTTAAGGCAAACATTACTGCTGCAAGTTCCAGATCATTTGTAGGGTAATTCTATTCATGAGTCTTTAGTTGCCTAGAGGCATAAGCAACTACCTTTCCTTCCTGCATCAAAACACAACCTAAAGCAATTCCAGATGCATCAGTATACATAACATACTCCTTACTAGAAGTAGGTTGAACTAATACAGGAGCTTCAGTAAGCATACTTTTCAAATAATCAAAGCTACTCTGACATCTATCAGACCATTCATACTTCACTCCCTTCTATAACAGTTTAGTTAAAGGGGATGCTATCATTGAAAATCCCTTAACAAACCGACGGTAATAACCAGCTAGACCCAGAAAACTTCTTACTTATGTTACATTTCGTGGTGTCTTCCAATTAACAATCGCTTCTATCTTACTAGGATCAACTCTGATTCCTTCAGAAGAGACAACATACCCTAAAAATGATATATCCCGAAGCTAGAAATCACACTTACTTAGTTTAGCATAAAACTGTCTGTCCCTCAGAGTCTGTAAGACAATTCGGAGATGCTTAACATGATCCAGTTCATTCCTAGAATAGACTAGGATATCATTAATAAACACCACAACAAACTAGTCCAAATAAGGTCTGAATACTCTATTCATCAGATCCATAAATGTTGCTGGAGCATTAGTTAACCTGAATGGCATTACTAAGAATTTATAATGTCCATAACAGGTCCTAAATGCAGTCTTTGGTACATCCACATCCTTTACCCGAAGTTAATAGTACCCTGATCGTAGATCTATCTTTGAAAACACTCCAGCATCTTTCAACTGATTAAATAAGTCTTCAATCCTTAGCAATGGATATTTATTCTTCACTGTGACTCTATTCAATTGCCTGTAATCGATGCACATCAGTAATGTGCCATCCTTCTTCTTAACAAACAACACCGGTGCTCCCCACGGTGACATACTGGGTCTAATAAACCCCTTATCCAGAATTTCTTGTAACTGCACCTTCAACTCGTTCAACTCAGTAAGAGCCATTCTATATGGTGCTCTAGATATAGGAGCATTGCTAGGTATAACTTCAATAGATAACTCCACATCTCTTTCAGGAGGGAGTCTAGGTAATTCCTGAGGAAATACATCTGAAAATTCATTCACTACAGGAATGTCAACCAGTTTATCCTTACTACCCTCCTTCTGGGACTCAAACACAAAAGTTAGATAAGCTTTACATCCCTTCTTGAGGAGCTTTCTAGGTTGCATAACAGATACCACATTAGCTAAAGAACTAGTGCGGACGCCCTGCAACACTATCTTAGACTGATCGGGTCTCTTAAACATAACTGTCTTCGCATTACAATCAATTACTTCCCGATGCTTAGATAACCAATCCATACCCAAAATTAAATCAAATTTATGAAATGGCAATTTAATCAAATCTGCTACATACTCAATTCCTTGAATCATAATAAGACAGTTCCTATACACCTGATTAACCGATATACTACTACCTAGAAGAATGGTCACATGCACGTCATACTCTAACTGATCTATATCCACCTCCATATCAAACATTTCTCCAACACAAATATACGAATGAGTATATCCAGGGTCAATCAGTGCATGCATTTCAGAATTAAAGAGAGAAACAATACCAGCAATGACATTTAGTGCATCCTGATCCTCACGAGCTTTTAGTGCATAAGCTCAAGCCGAAGCAATAGGCACAGCTGGTCGATCTACTATTTTCGATTGGTTACTCTGATTCGATCTATTTTTCCTAGATCCTTCTCGACCTCTATCACATCCTCTGTTCCCAGCAAACACATGAAAGAGCTCTCGACTGGCTTGTGATGTCTGAGCCTGGTTGAGAGGGCAATTGGCTATCTTATGCTCAGTACTACCACAGTGAAAACAGGCTCTTGTAGCCCTTCTACAAACACTCCAATGATGTATAGAACAACCTCGACCTCCAGACGACCCCCTACCAGAAACAACCGAAGAGGGAAAGTTTTTTTTCCTTCCCCGTGTCACAGATCTTTGAGTATTTTTTGGTGCAAAAGTAGTACCTTCCTGACTCCATTTCCCCAAGGACTGGCCTCCTCTACCAAAACCCCTTCTCTGACTCCTTTCTCTCCTAACCATCTCCTGTCTCTCAATTTTCATTGTACCCTGTACCAACTGATGGTACGTCACTTGCTGCAACAGAGTAATTGCTTCCATTTATCCTTTCTATAAGCCTATGTCACATACTTAGCTTTAAATTCTTGGGCAAAGAAATCCCAAGTTAGTGGTACCGGCAGCTGAGGACTCCTCAGAATGAACTTCAACCATTCATAAATTGCTCCCTGTAGAAGGGAGACAGTACGGTGTACCGTCTGCTCAGCTAGACAACTAATCTCATCCAGTACTCTCTTCACCTTCTCAATCCAGAACTCAGCCCTTTCAGATTCCTCCAGAGATGTGTCAATAAATTCCTCGCTCCATACTTCCTCAACTGATCAATCAGAGCCTTAGGTGCTGCCATTCGATGAAGCAACATCACCATATCCTGAGATAGCTTAATCAAAGCCTCTCCCTGAGCTGGAGGAGGAGGTGGCATCCAACTTCACCTCGATTGACGCTCGAGGGTCCAGGTATTTCTGGACAAATTTTCTTTGGCTGATTGCTCTCAGCAACTTCATTAACAGAGTCGCTAGATCCGTCCATTGTAAATTCTATAAACAAAACATGGGACACCGCATTAGGCCAAAACACAACTTTACACTTAATAGAAGAAATAGTTAAGCACTGGCTAAACCAGAATCGCCTAAACCATGCTCCAATACCAAAAATATGTAACGCTCTAATACCCCCTAGAAGGATATTGCGAGTGCCATATACACATAGAACGTACTGAACACAAGGCATTTCGAAACATACAAAACACTTTATACATACATCGCACAATAAAATTTCCAAAAGAAGCCTAAATTAAGGTTATTACAACCCATCAAAATAAAATTCAAGATTCATATTCATCATATACAAGTCCAAAAACAATCTCAAAATACATATTAACTAAACAATAATCAGACTCCTTTGGCCATCGCGGTTGTCTTGTCCTAGTTCCTACGTCCCTCTTTCAGAACCTACATGGGGCAAATCCACCGTGCTAAGCATATAGCTTAGTGAGTAATAACTAATCTATGGATAAACTGACAACTTATCAAATTGAATCATGTAACAGCATACATATGCATTAAACAATAAATCAGACATAAAGTATTTCAGAACATACTTGATAATTAACAGAACTGAACATCACAAGAGGGTATAAACCCTTCAGAATCAGAACATAATAATGTTTAAGTCATAATCAAACATATGTCAGAATCACCAAACCAAATAACTGCTAATCCATCAACAGAAGTGGGTAACGGGACTTATATAGAAGAGACCGAAGTCTCGACACCTAAACATCAATATCAAAAGCCACCGAAGTATCAATAATAGAAGACACCGAAGAGTCACAGAAGCAACTGTAAACCTTTCTAGGCATGCCTATTTACCCACAACTAGGACTTAACAGAATCAAAACAGAAATGTCTGAAATTTAATTCACATATTTACAACTTTTCAAATCATTCAAGCATATCACATATTTACAGCTTTGCAAATCATTCAATGATTCAAATCAATAACAACCAAAATAGTCAAAGCAAAACTATCAAAATTTGCTTACTAAATTTCTAACACAATTGACCAACTAACTTACTTACAAAAATTACCATTAAGAATTACTTACAAAAATTTACCCTTTAAAATTTCTTACAAAATCTCCCTTATTGCTTATTGCCTCAATGTCCCAGTAATATCTGGAATGGATCGCTCGATGGGTTCCTCTAAAATATTTAATACAAACACATATCATTATTGTGCACAATTATTAATTCAATTATGCACATTCATGTATACTGAATATGTATGATGCATGTTTATGAAAAAATTCGAGTTTCTTATCCTTAATCTTGTTGCATTCTAAATCATGCAAAAACATACTCAAATCCTCATTCCAGATTTATTTCACAACCAACTTTTGGGTCCACTTTTCTCAATTATTCTCATCAGGTAATTGAAGTAATTAGGTAATACTTCCTTCTAGAAAGTTTTCCCTCTTTATCTCAAGTTTCCAATGATACCAAGTTTATCCAATTTGGTTTAGTATAATGAAAATTATACTTAAAAGATTTCAGATTGTTCTTAAGCTTCAACAAAATTCTTATCTCAACTTCCAGTCAGATTCTAAAATTCCTATAGAAAGAATTAGAATTTAATCTCTTCATAAAATTTGTAGCTTTATGACTCTAATTTAACCCAAATAAAAAATAACTCCATTTGGATAACTACATAGAACGTTATGCCCAAAATGCCGAAGCATGTTCTGTGCTAGAAACTTCACCGCGGCGAACTTTTCCAGAGAGGAAAAGTTCGCATGACATCTTACAAGTTCGCCATGACGAACCCCTAAGTTGGCCGCGGTGAACTTCATCCTTCAAGTTGGCCGCGGTGAACCAAGGATAGTTGGCCGCGGCGAACTTTGACAGAAACATACTTCATTTTCTAGATTTTAACTTCAAGCTAATTTTATAGACTCTTAAGGACATAATTCCAATTCGATTCCTTCATGAAAAATTTAGTCCTATGTCTCTAGTTTACTCTAAATCAAACTTCACCCAATTGGATATTTACAGATTAAGTTATGCCCTAAAGACAAATGCATGTTTAGTAAAATTCTGCATATCTCAACTCCATCTCACTTCAAACTTTAACCAAGTTATACACATCTCTGAATCTACTTCTATGTCATCTGAACTCATTCTCAACACTGTTCAAAACCAAGTTTTTAATCAGATACTAAAAATCGATGCATGCATGTGAAACCATTTTCAACTTTCTCTCTTTACTGTAAATTCATATCTTTCATCACTGTTATCTTATTAGCATCACACACAACTCATGCATGTGATCATTTCCAGCACATAAAACATCATCCAACTCTTGCATGTATTTATTTCCAATTCTAGCACATCATCTGAATCATTTACAACACTCTGAAAGTTAAAACTTTACTAACCTTGTTTTAACAAAAACTCTAACAGTAATCTTCGATGGAAGAAAAATAAATCTCCAGCAGTGAGGTTTGGTGATGGCTGAAAAGCAAGACTAGAGGGAAGCAATCTAACAGCTGGACTAAGTTAATTGTGTTGCAAAGTACAATACTGATATAACAATCCAACTAGTGTTTCGTTGATGAAGGTTTAGTAGCTTTTGGTAAAGACTAGACAATTCGAAAAGAAACAACAAAGAGCTGTAGTAACTTTACCTTACACAACTTGTGACATGTGCTTTAACAACCCATTGACCCGTGGCCCCATTGTATGTGGGTCATTTGTCATCCATATATAAGTGCTACATGTCAATATGCCATTTATCTAAATTTCTTAATATCCAAAATACCCTAAAAATTCCAGAAAAAAGTCCTACAATTCCTAAAAATGCCAAAATACCCGAAATATTACCAAAATTGCCAAATCACATTTTATTCGCGTTACTCAATTATACCCGGAATGTCATGAATGCATGCACAAATATTGGTATAAGTCCAAAAATGTATATGCACAAATAAGAAAAAACTAAATTATGCCAAGCATACCATGCATTGAAATTCCTTAATATTCTAACCCCTAATATGGGGCGTTACAGGTTCAGCCTATATCCATTCAGTTTTTATGAAAACATCAAGACATAATTTCTGTCTCAGGTAGTAATCCAACCTCAATCAAGACTCAATTTTGAACCAAATTTTGAAAGTCTTGGACACATAATTAAATTTATATTTTTTCAAAAAAAATTGTAGAATTATGTCTCTAGTTTAATTTGAATTAAGAATCACCCCATTTGGACATCTACAGCTCAAGATATCATCAAAATACCAACACATGTTTAGAAAAAAAAATTACCCGCATATCACCCTCGGCATTGCGATCGCCCATGCAGAGTCACGATCAGGACACGTCGCGATCGCGACCTGTTTCTGGGCCAACGTACACCTTCTTCTGTCCTCTATTTTTTTCCGATCTTCACTTCCATTTTACACCTAGAAAATGAGATTTTTAGGCAAAGTCTTCTTCTAAACAATTGTTCATTTATGTCTTAAGATTGTAAAGAAACTAAGTTCATACAATTTGGCTTAGTATTCTGAAAGTTATACACCATTTACTCCCTATTGTTCAAAAACAGAGACAAAATATGAAACTCAACTTCAAGACAATTTTTAGAACTCTTACAGATAGAATTCACACTAGATTTCACATGAAAAGTATCCATTCGTCTTTAGTTTAATACAAATCAACAATCACCCTATTTGGATATTTATAGATCAATATAAGTTTAAAAAATTGATGTATGTTCAATAGAAACACTACATCTAACACATTTCCAGCACACTTCATCAACAATTTCTTCATAATTCATCTTTTTAGCTTAGTCTGTCACTTCTAACTTATATCCACATCATTTCTTCTTTAATTATACCCCATTTTAGGACTCATTCAAACTCTAAATCATCTCTACATCAATTTATGAATCATTAATTATCATACACATCAAGGCAAGACATGAATATACCTAGATTTCATGCCCAACACATTTAACTATACTATCATGATCATTATTCTCAAATTACACATAAAAAATGCTTTATTTAAAACTACCCATAAAGATTAAAACCTAACTTACTTGATTAACCCAAAGCCTCTTCAATCACCATGAAAACCTAGGTCCTCCAATATATACGATCATCACCCTTTTCAGGTGGAATAAGTTGGGTCTGTTAATAACAAGATAAAGAAGACAATAAATCTTAAAGAATCAAAATGAAAAAGTCAGACAAAAGTCAACATGATGACGGTGAGAGTGAGGTGTCGCGAGTAAAAAAAAAGAGAGCACATGAATAAGATAAAGTAAAAGAAGATGATGGAGAAATGAAGCATGTCTCATAAAAGACAAGTGAAAGACCATAATATGGGTCTTTCACTTAATGGATTTCGTATATAAAACAAGTGGTGTGGCAAGTGACACTTGTCACTTGCCACATGTCACTTTTTCTATAGTCCTTCCTTAGCCTTTTTAATAACTAGTCCATTTGTAATCCAATTTCTAATCCAATTGACTCCTAATTTTCAATGACATATGTCATTAAATTCTAATGTCATTTATAAAAATTTCTATTACCGTTTGACACTTATTTTTGCCACTATTCATCAATTATTTTACCACTTGGCATTTTTCCTAGTCCAAAATTCCAGAAAATTCTCAAATTTCACCAAAAATTCTAAATCACTAATAAAGCACACGAACTCAATTTTCAGAATAAAATATTCACTATCCATATCATAATCACATTAAAATAATCATTTATACCCAGAAATGTCAATTGAGTGTATGAACAAATTTTTATACTGGGTGCAATAATCAATGTCACGTACATGATGCTATTTTATGCATGAGTATGAAATGCATTTTTCTAATCCCTCATTGTTATCTCTCATGTACGGTATTCCCGGGCTCTAACCCTTAATATGGGAACGGGATGTTACACTTCTCCCCCTTTAAAAATTTTGTCCTCGATATTTTTATCTGATTGATCAAATTGATGGGTGTATCGTTTTTCTCATAATCTCTTCCATTTCCCATGTAACTTTATCACTTGAATAATTTCTTGCAATTGACTATAGTCAATGGAAGCACTCAGTCTTTCAGATATCTTCTCTCTTAACTGATTCCTCAGTATAGCTCTTATTACTCGCAAGTTTCTCTTCTTATGCCGACAATACATCTATCAAATCATACCAATATCTCCTATACGTACTCGTGTAACACAATGTGGATCTGATATATCTTTGTTAATAAGACTAACTTAAGTCAATGGTCCTACACTCTCAATAACTTCATATGGACCAATACAATTTAGGCTTAGCTATCCTTTTTAACAACCTTTAGCACACCTTGTTAAGGTGATACTTTCATAAACTAACTCTCTACATTCCAGAACTTCAGTGTTTATCCACCTAACCCGTTTATCATTCTTGGATCACTTAATTTTTATTACAGATTCCTTTCACTTGTCAATAACATCTCGAATCAATTCTAGCCTTCCACCATTTTTAGACACTGTCCATCTCATTATAAGGGCAGACAACTCATCATATCATATAATGCCTTATACAGTGTCCTACTGATACCACTGTGATAATGATTTTCATAATTGGATTCAACCAAAACTGTATATTGATCTCATGCCCCTAGGAACTTCAAAAATATAAGTTCGACTGTTGGCAAATCAATCATTCAATTACACATTCGGTCACTTGCTTCTTGATTCTTGGCCGCTAAATACTGCTTCCGCGTACTCCTATTAAAATGTATAACATATGTTGCTATTTTTGCTTTCTCCAATAATCTCTTTGCTCAATAATCTTTATTGGGTACACATACTTCTTGCTATAACCACATAATATCATTTTTTTAATTCAACTTGAAATTCGAATTCATATCCGACTCTTCAATAAGATTCACAAATTTTGAATCCTCACTTAAGGCTTTTCTAATACTATCATTCAAAACCATTCTTAATTTTTATGAAGCTAATAACACTTCTTTTTGCCACAAATTTCAATTCAATCGTTATAGGCTCTTCATTGCACTAGATTTGGTAACCTCTATTTCCTAATTTGTGTTACTCTGCTATTGAATTTTCTGTTCAATGCATTAGATTACCACACTAGCTTTACTAGGAAATACCCATTTGTACATCATAATGTCTCCAAGCTCTCAAAGCAATTACTATTGTAGCACATTCCAAATCATGTATTAATTAATTAACTCATGAGACTTCAATTATCTCTATGCATGCAAAATCACTTTATTATGCTGTAACATATTGCATCTTAATCTCTAGTGCGAAACATCATTATATACTACAAAATCTCCAAATTCAAACAATATAATTAACATTGGTATTATAATTCCTCACAAATTCCTTTTACATTCATCAATCCATATAATCGACACATTTTTTCTCAAAAAATTTGTCAATAGGCTAAGATAAGGAAAACTCTTCAACAACCTCTGGTATTAACCAATATATAGCTAGTTATAAAAAACTCCGGATCTTATATATATTCCTTGGAGTTTCTCACTTCATCATTACCTATGGTTTCCTTTTTGAGTTTACCTATATGCCCTATCCAAATACTATACAACTCAACATGTTACTTGATTAAGCTGAATTTTTCTCTTATTGACTTTGGCATATGATTGTTTCTCTTTCATGATATGTAAGATTTACCTCTAATTATTCAAAATATTCCTTTCAACTTTATTTTCGAATACGCTTAATTATCATCTTATGATCACTGTCATTAATCGATCCAGCAAGGTTGGAGCACTTTATTCATTATATCATAAATACTGACAAAGACATTTGTCAACCCAATAGATATCACCAAGACTCAATGCACCCATATTCAGTCCTTGAAATCTTTAAGTAGCTAATTCCTTAATTGGGGTAATGATCTCTCATATTTTTCTCAGTCTCCAAATTGACTTCCTTTCTCAAATGTTTTTCTCAAATTGAACCATTATTACTAGTTTCTTCACACATTTCAATATTCACACGTCTCAATTTCTTAAACATAACTATCATCTCAAACTTGCATCTTCTGAACATATTTATATAGATTATAGTATGGACTTAGTGTTACCTCGAATTCAAAAATCCATTCATATAGTTGGATACCTTACATCAAACTGAATGCTTGCAGTGTTAGTAGCATATTTGACTCCTTATGCCTGAGCCTCAATTAGAAATGAAACTCCAATATTCTCTTCTAATTCATCCAATATTCATTCTTCTTAAAAGTAAACCATCTGGTCTACTTGACCTAATTCAATGGAAGTCTTCTTATAAAGAAGATTTCTTAATATTATCATCCATACTGTTCATGAAATCTTTATCAATCAACTATGTAGTCATTCTTAATTCCTCATAAAAATTGATTTCGACTATTCATAACATCTCAATCAAATCAATTTCTATTATACTTTATACGGTCAGAATACTATTTATAATAAAGCTCTGTGGAGCAATATACACATCCATTTACTCTAATACTTTGGTACTTATCATCAAGATCATCACATCTTATCTAGAGATGTATTTATGACAATTCACCAATTAATAACTTATGCTAAGGATACTTTAATCTTAATTAATTCTAGACAACATTTCTCCTTTTGTGCCTATCAAACTCGTGGATTTGGCCACGATCGTGGGGACTCTGCTACGATTGTGACAAAACCAATTAATCTTAGCCACGATCGTGGGGGACCATACCATGATCATGCCCTTCTTCTTTTTCCTTAAATCTATCACACATATTAACTTCATTTACACTCTTAATCTATCCCCACGATTCATCTTATAATTTTAACTATAGGGAATAGAAACTTAAAAGCATTCAATAAAACATGGATATATTGCTATCTCTTATCCAAGTATATGATACATATATGCTTCATGACATTATTTGTCAAGGTAATCACATTATCCAACAGACATTCACAATAACAATTCAACTTACCTTGGGGACTTTTACTTATCCTGTTATCATTCATCTCATCTTCCAATTTACATCTTACACATGTATATTCTCAATCAATTCAGAATTATAGAAGCTTAGTCATCATGAAGCTCTAATCCCATTTCTACCAACATATTCTTACACTAAATCATAACTCTTATCACATTAATCAAATAATCATTTCAAGTCCAATTTCAACCTCTCTAAGTTATAGAAAGAATTTTGTTTTCTTTCAACCCTACTTGTACTCTTTAATTCTTATCATTTATACTCATATCTCTACCTCTCTCAGTTAATCCACAAAATATATATTCACATCAATATCAATTCATAGATATACACACCACAACATAATTCTGATATCATACTCGATGATACAGCCATAATTATAAATGCTCTGAACCTTTATCGATAATATCAAACTATGTACTATTTTTCATTTCTAGATATCCGCAAAATTCCATTTTCTCACATTCTAACAAATCACCAACGTTCTCATTACTTCTTACAACTTAATTCTTAATGAATTCTCATGCGTGTGACTCGTGTATATACAACTCAGACTGGGGATCATTTGCCATTGCATGCTATGACGTGTCTAAAATGCATGTACATTGACACATATTTTGAAAAATGCCCATATAAAATACTAAATTTGGGCTCTGATATCAAATTGTACCACCCCACTCTCGCAAGACATATACCCGACATCCTGAGTGATGTCTAAGTGCATACCCCGTAAGGGTGGCCTGCTAGAATAATCAAACACTTGAAACTCAGTACAAATTTTTTTTGCACTAACGTATGCGAAAATCAATAATCAAATTCGGTTAAACTCGAAATCACAATTATTAAAACACTTTAATCAATTTCATTTACAAAATGTTTCCAATTTCAAAAGTTATTACATCACAAAATCATTTACAAACGTTTCCCATTTGGAAAATTAGTATAAACAGAATATTCAAATACACATTGTACAAAAATCGTGGAATAGACGAATTGATACAAAAACAAGAAAGTACAAATGTAGACGGGAACTGATCCCAACCTCTATCTCTTACTCAAATGCTTCGTCTATACTCCCGTTAACCTAACAAAGTAACTCTTCTGAGCCTGAAAAAAATATTGCAAATTTTAGGTGAGTTTTTTGAACTCAAATGAAGTAACCATCATTGATGGTTCACTCAATTTATGCATCACATAAATACACATAACATATAATTCACATCTTTGCATTTTGCATAAATCATCACAAAATTCTCATCACTACATTAATTCATCATATATCATCAATTAACACCTTATTCATTTATTTCACATTTCAAATTTCACATTTGGAACATTTAAACAGTGCTTTTCAATCATTTAAACATGCATATTAAATGCATATGCAATGCTCATAAGACTCACTTTCAATCGTTATTATTATGACCGAGTGCCTATAACTGTCTTGTATCTATTGTGGATATCGGGCTCATTATTAACTGTCCCTTATCCGTTGGGGATACACGACTCATTTTACATAGTGAGCTTTTAGCTCTTAATCACTTTCTGAACTTTAAGTTCTTTTCCACTTTCTGAGCTTTAAACTCTTTTTCGGTGGCTACTCCGGTCACAATAACCTTTACATTATTATGCATTCATGTAATGAAATGCATCAGTCATATATGCTCAATCAGTCACTTTATTTCACTTTACACATTCACTTTCACATGTCATCGGACCTTGGTTCGACATTCAACATTTAAGTTGAGGAAACACATTTATTTCGTCATGTTCACATACAAGGAGTGATTCAAATATCACATTCATTCATCAAAATCATCAGACCTTCATTGTTCGGAATCAGCACAATCAAATCACATTCATTCAATAATTCAAACATAATATAAAACAAACAAGTAATAGAGTGAAACCATCTAGGTTACTCATAGTATGGAGCTAGCATTAGCTTCCATGATCCAGAAGTATTTGGATGCGAAAGTTCTATCATGTGTATCAACATCATATAATACACATTTACACACATTATTAATTGCACAATCATATGAACCTCCAATCACATACATATGTACATATGTTGTGTATAATGCATGCTCAATGACAATCCCGGGTATCTTTCCAATATTCTCGTCACATAACCATTCATATTTATAAAATCACATAAGTATCATTTATACTTATTATTTATACCTCAATAAAACCATAAAAATCGAAATTCATTTCTCATTTCATCAATTTGGATTTTTCCTATAACAACTTTTTGGTTAACTTTCCAAGTTCTTTTTGACCAAGAAAATGAAGTCATTTGAGGATACTTGCTTCTATAAAATTGTTCCCCATTGTCTTACGTTTCTATTGACGCCAAAATTATTCAATTTCGTTCAGTATCCTATGAGTTATGCTCACAATACTACAGATTATGCAGAATTGAACTTTTGGATAATTCATGACCATACCCTCAAATTGTATAACTTATAAATTTCAAATCAGATATCTAAATACAAACTTAATACCAATTGAAAGATAAGAGAATGAACTACAACTTTTGTGACGACACCTTTTTCTGATTCAGTCTATATCTGTTAAGCCCCGTTTCTGGAGCCTAACTCCTCATCCATGATTCATGCTTGCTTGCTTAATGCTCTGATACCATCTGTTGTGAGACCCCGTTTCCGAAGTCTTACTTCCTTATTCATAATTCATGCTTGCCCTGATACCATAAACATGTCAGACCCCGTTATCAGAGTCCAACCTCATGCAGAAACATAATACCTGAGTGTATCTCCCAAAGAGAACACCTTAACAAAATATCGGATTATCTTCTTTGTCCTGATAACTCATCTGTTAGACCCCGATTCCCAGAGCCTAACCTTCGGAAACATCATCAGACTTATCATTATCGGATCGTCTTCTTAACCTTTTTACACAAATCCCTGCTTCGGGACTATTGGTATATCTTTTCCTATCGGAATCCAAACTAGGGTTTCTTTGGATAGATTGAAAAAGCACTTCAAGCCCTACAACTTTCATGAAGACCTCGAAGGTTGACTTTATCTTTTGAAGGGTCCATCATTTTTATCGTCTCATTGCTTGCGTTTCATTTTTAGCTTCCCTTTGTCTCATTTCTATCGTCTGATTTTTCTTCCGTCTCATTTCTATCTTGCGTCTCATTTTTCTTCTGTTTCATTTCCGTCTTGCGTCTCATTTTTCTTCTATCTTATTCCTTCCGTCTCATTTCTATCTTGCGTCTCATTTTTCTTCCGTCTTATTCCTTCCGTCTCATTTCTTCCCTCTCATTTCTGACTTGCATGTCATTTTTCTTCCGTTTCATTTCTGTCTTGCCTCTCATTTTCCTTCTGTCTCATTTCTGTCTTGCATCTAATTTTTCTTGCATCTCATTTTCCTCCGTCTTCTTTCTGACTTGCGTCTCATTTTCCTTTCGTCTCATTTCTATCTTACGTCTCATTTTCCTTTCGTCTCATTTCTGTCTTGCGTCTCATTTTCCTTCCATCTTATTTCTGTATTATTACGAAGTCTGTGAACTGTAACACAGATGAAGTCCGTGTACAGTAACATAGACGAAGTCCGTGTACAGTAATATAGACGATAGCGCTATCGATAACACAGACAAAATCTGTGAACCGTAACACAGACGAAGTCTGTGAACAGTAACACAGATGATGTCTGTGAACAGTGACACAGAGGATACTCTTCGACTTATCTTACTTCTTCTTCTAATCCTTGGCCTATGATCTATCCTCTGTGATCTATTGTCTGTGGCCTATCCTCTTTGTTTTATCGTCTACATGATGACGAGTCCTCTGTGTTCTGATGTCATCACAGACGATAATTTTACTCTTTACTCATCCTTTCCTCTGTGTTGTGACGTCAGCATAGAGGATACTTATACTCTTCAATCCTCACTTCCTCTGTGTTGTGACGTCACCACAGAGGATACTTAACCTCTGTATTTTTCGTTAGCATCTTCCTTATTCAATACAATATATTGACCTTTTCAACGTCTCTCATTTATTCCATACTCATGCCAGAATCACCTAAACGTGATTATTAATCTTTTCTCACATCTCAAAAATCATTTGGCTC